>MU227125.1:207710-232423 GCA_018584345.1 Thuja plicata
TCTGAAAGGGAAAGCCAAGAAAACAAGATAGAACTCCTACGCCCCTAGAGTCCATCTGGATAGCTTCGTGAGCTCTTGTTTGCAACATAAAGGGAAAGACCATAGAAACCAAGATAGAACTCCAAAGCAACTCAGAGTCCATCTGCATAGTGCTACGAGCTCTTGATTCTATAAACCAAACAAGCTAAAATAAAAGAGAAGAAATGTTCAATTCTTTCCTAGGTTTAAGCTCAGATCATGGAAGTGCATGGCTTCCATATAAGTGACAGTGCCTACTACATTTATCCTAAATCATCATGGCCCTAAAATCAAAGCGAACATTCAACAGATAGAAATCAAAGAAAATAAGTCATAATCTATCATGGCTACTCTCCTCACATGGTGGATCCTGGAGTAGCATAAGAACATAACCGCAAAATATAGATTGACATTTGACCGATTTGATTGACCTAGTCAACTTTTTTGGATGGTTCCTTGATGCAGTTGGATCTCTTGATTTGGCTCAACTCTTCAGATAGGCTTGATTGGCTTGATTGCTTTGATCATGTTGGCAGCGGATCTAGCTATGTCAGATGGGCTGAATGCGTGCTCGCAAAGCTCATGATTGTGATAGTCTTGATTAATTGGATTGTTAGATGGGCCCAATACTGAATGGCAAAGCTCATGATTGTGACAATATTGATAGTCTGGCTTGGTCACCAGCTGCTTGTTGATTGAATTGATAGATTGATAAAGTTGTGTCAGATGAGCCCAATGTTGTTTCACAAAGCTCATGATTGTGACATTGATTGACTGGGTGTGATCACCCTTTTCTCTCTTGATAACCGAGTTGGTTTTATTGCTTGGGATTTTGCAATTTTTTGAATGTTTTTGATGAAGATGATTTTCTCTTGGTATTTGATCTTTTTAGGATTTTTTGATGAGTATTCCAATTTTTAGGATGTTTTAGAACATTTGGAATCACCCCCTAGTCTGGTGGACCAATATTAACCATAGGTAAGTGCTTGGTGCTCAGAGGGGTTTGTGCTTGTGGATATAGTGTTGGATAGTCATTCTTGCATTTCTAATCTGCCCAAGCTTTTGGAGCTCATTGATGGTGAAGCTGGATTTGAACACTTGGCATCTGTTTGCCAGGTTTTCACCAAGGTACCTACTCAATACCACCTGATTTATAGGTTTTCACTAAGAGAGCAATTTTGTTTTTCTTTACTTTTTTGCTTTTTTGATTTTTTTGGTTGTCGCAAAGGTGCCTGATTGCCAGGTTTTCACCAAGGTAACTTTTGTATTTTCTAATTTTTTTGGTATTTTCTGGATATATAGATAAGTGTCTTAACCATAGAGTCCTTAAGGGTAGAACCTCTTCAAGTGTATGTTGTTGATGTAGCTGAGGAGCTGATCTCCTTCTAGTGTTGCTAGAATGAATGCCCCACTCTGAGTAGAGTTGACAATAACAAATGGCCCTAGCTAGTTAGGTTCAAACTTACCAGGTTTGACTCGCTTTGCTTGATTGTTCTAATTTTCTATGAGGACAAGGTCTCCTACCTCAAATTTTCATGGCTTTACCTTCCTATGATAGTTCCTTCTAAGGTGATTCTGATAGCCTTGTAAGTGGTTGAAGGCATGCTTCCTTCTTTCATCTACTAACTCTAGTTCACTAAGCCTTGCTACTATGTAGTCCTCGTCTGTAACCAGGTTCTTCAATGACATCCTTAGGGATGGGATTTCTACTTTGAGGGGTAATACCACCTCTGATCCATAGACTAGGGAGAAAGGAGTTTATCCTATAGGTGTTCTCACACTAGTTCTATATGCCCATAATGCAAGACTAAGCTGTAAATTCCAGTCTCGCCTTGAGTCGTTCACTGCTTTCTTTAAGATTTTCAAGATTGTTTTGTTGGTAGCTTTGGCTTGGCCATTCCCTTGAGGGTAGTAAAATGAGAACCCTTGTTTGATGTGGAACTATTCGCATAGGTCTTTGACATCCTTGTTCTAGAAAGGGGTACCTAATCTGTCAAGATTGTTTGGGGGGTCCTGTATCGATAGATGATGTGATTAAGTATGAACATCGCTATTTGTTTTCCAATGATGTAAGTGAGGGGAATTGCTTCCACCCACTTGGTGAAGTACTCTATTGCTGCTATGATGTACTTGTGTTCGTTTGCTGAAGAAGGTGTAATTTTGCCCACTAGGTCAAATCCGCACATTGAAAATGGCAATGGTGATGTGATAGGATTTAGTTCCTGGACTGGTGCATGGATGAGGTCTCCATGAATTTGACACTATCTACACATTTGACCATGCTTGTGTGTAGCTGTATCTATTGTGGGCCAATAGTATCCCATGCAGATTATCTTCTTAGCTAAGTTGTTGCCACCTCTGTGGGTTCCACAAATTCCTTCATGTACCTCATACAAAGCTTTTTGGGATTCCACAGAAGTGAGACATCATAGTAATGTTCCATATAGAATTTGTTTGTATAAAGTAGTTGAGAGGATGGTATACCTAGAGGCTTGGTAGATGAGGGATTTTATCTGGTTCCTGGACAAGTTTGGAGCTAAGTCATTGTTTTGGAGATAGCTATAGACATCTTGGTACTATGGGGACTATGTACCAACAAGGACACACACTGATTCTATGATAGATTCTTGATGTGATGGCACCAAGAGTTGCTCCACTAGAAACTAGAATTTGGTATCGTTACCTAGCATATCAATCAGTGATGCTATGGTAGCCATTGCATCTGCCACTTTGTTTTGTGCTCTTGGGACTTTCTCGAAGAGAATGTAATGAAATTTGGTGCGCAGTCTTTCCATCTGTGCTCTGTATGGTATGAGCTTCTCATCTTTGGTCATATAATCATTGTTGACCTGATTGATGACTAACTACAAATCACCAAAGACTTTAAGGTTCTTGATTCTCCATTGAATGGCTATCTTTAAGCCAATGACCAATGCTTCATAATCTGCTATGTTGTTGGTGCATTGGAAGTTAATTCTGAAAGACTTTGGAATTGTATCATGATCTGGAGTGATAAGAACTATTCCTGCCCCTGCACCATGGTTTGTACATGATCCATCAAAATAAAGTTGCCATACCTCGATCGCCGATTATAGTGTCATGATAGGTTCATTAGGAAAGTTAGATATAATAGGCTGGTGGTCTTGAATTGGTACCTCTACTAGTTGATCTGCGATCACTTTCCCTTTGATGGCCTTTCTATTTATGTATTAAATATCAAACTCACTCAATATCATTACCCACTTTGCCAATCGTCTAGTGAGCGCTGCTTTGCTTAGGAGGTACTTTAAAGGATAAATATGTGTGATCAACTTTGTCTGGTGGCTTAGCATATAGTGTCTCAGCTTCTGAGAGGCAAAGACAACTATGAGGCATGACTTCTCAATTGGTGTGTAGTTTATCTCATATCCCACCAATGTCATGCTTAAGTAATAAATAGCCCTCTCTTTACCTACATCATCATGTTGTGCCAAGAGTACACCTAACATTGATTCCATCGTTGAGATGTATAGAAGCAAGGGTCTACCCTGTACTGGTGGTACCAATATAGGAGACTTAAGAAGGTAGTCTTTGAATATCTGAAATGCCTATTCACATTGCTCTGTCCATATGAACTTAATGTCTTTATGTAATAGATGTTGGAAAGGGTGGCACTTGTCTTCCAGTTGAGCTATGAAGCGTCTGATCAATTGTAACCTTCCTTGTAATCCTCATAGTTGTCTCAGGTTCAATGGTGGAGGAATCTCCAATATTACTTTGACCTTTTCTGGGTCCACCTCGATTCCTCTATGTGATACTATGAATCCCAGTAATTTTCCTGCTATGACATTGAATGCACACTTTTTTGGATTTAGATGGACTTTGAATTCCTGCATTCTGTCAAAGATGGGTCCCAAAACCTGTAGATGATCCTTTCAAAGTATGGACTCGGCTAGTATGTCATCCACATAGTCTTCCATGGTCTTGTGGATGAGATCATGAAATATAGTCATCATAGCCCTTTGATATGTTTCTCTGGCATTCTTTAGACCAAACGGCATGACATTCCAACAATATGTTCCCCAAGGACAAGTGAAAGCTATTTTGTGTTGGTCCTCTGGTGCGATCCTTATTTGATTGTAACCTAAGAAGCCATCCATGAGTGATAGCATTTGATGTCCCACCGTTAGATCTACTATCATGTCAATGTTTGGTAAAGGAAAGTCATCCTTGGGACATGCTATGTTGAGATCCCTGAAATTTGTGCAAATTCATATTTGACCACTATGTTTTGTAACTAGTACCAAATTAGATATCTAGTCTGCATATGGTATGGGTCTTATGAATTTAGCATCTAGGAGCTTTTTCAATTCTTCTTTGACTAGTAATGCAATGTGAGGATGCATCTTTCTTAGCTTCTATTTGACAGGTTTAGCATTGGGTAGCAATGTGAGATGATGTAATACTAGCTCTAGATCCAACCCTGGCATATCTAAGTAGGACCATGAAAAATTGATCATCCTTGCCTTGAAGAAACTGATAAACTACTCTCTCTCCTCAAGAGTGAGTGATTTTGCTAGGTATATGGTATTTGGGTTCTTGTCATCCCCCGAGTTAACTTCCTCTATTTCTTCTACAAGTAATGCCAATTTCTCCTCTGTCAAGGGGAGGAGTTCCTTCTTTCCATCTTCTAGCACCTCAGTGAGGTTTTTGCTAGAAGATACGTCTTGTTTTAGCTTTTTATCATTCCTTTCATTTTTCCTTTGTGGACTAGAAAGAGGAGCTTCCACCCCAAAATATGCTGCTCTGTCTAGATTGAAGGAGAAGCCTTCCTTGTGATCTCCTGATAGGATGCCTTCCCTCAGTCCCAAGAAATGAGCTATCACCTCATCATTCTCAAAGACATCTAGATCAGGTGGTCCTTGTTGATCCCACTCTATAAGCTTAGGGTGTATAAGATAGTCACTTTTACTACTTTTTTGCTTCAGTTGACCAAAGGGGACTGCTGATATGGTGCCTAAAAAATTGGATTGTGATGTGGACACACCACTTGAGGTCTAATGAATGATATATTTTTCTATACAAGGTTGTTCGGAAATAGTCAGTTGGTCAAATAGGTCTATGAGATTTATGACAATGTCTGACCGAGGGAAGTAATTTAGGATTGATGGTTCAGAGTCGTGAAGGGATCTCCACTCATACTCGTGGGAGTCAATCTCTATAGAATGTTCATCCGATGTCTCACTTCCTTGGGTATCGTCAATTGATATGTGTAGGCTTATTAGGGATTGTGTGGTTCCCTCTTCGGCGGGCAACATCTGTGCTAATATGTTGCTTATTAGGACATTCTCTATGTTGTGCCCTCGGTGCATCTCTGCCACTTGTTCCTGATTTACTTGAATGTCTTAGATCACAGGACTAGTTCTTTGTTGTCCATAGCCCAACCCTCTTATATTTCTCTGAGTTGGTGGGAGAGGCAATTCATATATGCCTTGTTGCCTTGCCCCCAGTCTAGTTGTACCATCATACCCAAATCTTTGTATCATTGTGTAACCATTACCATAGTTTGACAAGGGTAGTGGTGGTCGGATTGTCTCAGGGTGATCTTGGTATAAATAGGTATTGATGTTTTGTTCAAAATGATTTTCTTCCGCTATGTCCCCCCATCAGACAAAGGTTGTGGGTGGACATCTGAAAAGAATAGGCTACAGCGTTTTTGTTGCAACGATCGGTTGTGGCATTCCATGAGTTCTTGGGCTTTGAGGCATGTGTGTGATATCTTTAAGTTTTGAATTTGAAGAGGAAGGAATACTTGCATCCTATTTAATGACTATCTTTCCTACTTCTTGTGTGACATCCTTGGGATTTGACTTTGAAGAGGATGGGATGCTTGCATATTGGTTTGATGGTACCTAGTTATCAGTGCTGATTTGGGCCGCATTACAATATTGGAAGGGGATGGGATCTCCTTCTATGATGATTTCCTCTCCCAGGTGTGGGAACTTGATGTATTGATGGTATTTTGAAGGTACTGCTTGCATTTCATGTATCCAAGGTCTCCCTAGTAGCATGTTGTATCCCAACTCAAGGTCTAAGATTTGGAAGGGAGTGTTTTTTACCACAAGACTAAAACAAACAGGTAGAATGATAATACCTTTAGAGGACCTTTCCTCTTCATCATAAGCTCTGATATTTATCCTCCTTATGACATTAATGCTTGATTATAAATAAGCCAATTTCTTGATTAACTTTAGAGTACATACGTTTAACCCAGCTCCACCATCAACAAAGACCCTATGGATAGCACTTTTATGGACCTGGACAAGTAAGTGCAAAGGATCATTGTGCAGGGGTTTATGTGGCAGTACATCATGGTCTGTGAATGTGGCATGTTTGTTAGCAGTTATATGGTTGACCATCATTTGGAATCTTTCGGGTGTTATGTCCCTTGGGACAGCTACATTCTGAAGGGCTTGGTCAAGTGCCAATTTATGCTGCAGAGATATGCGTAATAGGTCAAACATGGAGATCTAGGTAGGTGTGCGCTTTAGTTGGTCCGCTATACTTGTTTGTGGATCTGAGTTTGCTATAGGATTAGCTGATGTAGTAGTTGAGGATGGTACTCCTTGCAAGACTACTCTAGCATGATGCATTGTTACAGCACAATTGTTACCTTGGTCTTTGATAGTGATTGTAGCCACATGGCTATCTGAAGGATTGAGGCAATTGATAATATTATCATTGTTGGCATATGTATAGTTAACTTATTTTGTTTGTCCACCAGACTTGGAGGCTTTTCCCTTGTTTTGATCACGAAAGGTATTATTGAATATAGTGTGATTAGTTGTGCCTCTGGTTTGAGTATTTGTCACATCAATGATTCCTGTGTCAATCAGATCTTGGATAACATGTTTCAATCAGTAGCAGTTAGCCATTTTGTGTCCTTTCACCTCATGAAATTCATAGAAATCTATCATTATACCACTTTGGTTTGTTTTCATCTTGTTCAAAGTCCCTGATTTCAAGGAGAGTGAGTGTTTGATTGCATCAACTTGTGTAAAGCTGATTCTATTGGCTCTCCTAATGGTGTGAAATCTCGTTGCTAGAATTGAAATTGTGGTTTGCGTTGATTCTGTTGTTGATTGTTTAACATAGTGGCCACTTGTATAGGGGGAGGTTGGTTTTGGGTGTATGTTTGCTGAGTGGGCCCTGTGGGTTTTTGGTTGGCCATAGGTGCGCCTTGCAATAACACCTTGGGTTGTGCATAGCTTACTATCTTCACATAAATGACACCATTGTTAGTGACATTTTTGTTTTTGTTCCACCACTTAGCTTTGTCCATTGTATTTTTGTTCATATTTGTTTGTGTGGGATCTGCAAGGATTCCTCATTTGACTAAGTTCTTCTCAAAATGAACTCCTCTTTCGATGAGTTGTGTGAAGTTTGGAGCTAACTGTAACTCTGTTGTGAATGACATGTTTGGAATTAGATTGTCAACAAACATGACTATTAAGTCTTTTTTAGGCACATCATATGTTATGTGGTTTGTCATATTCCTCCATCTTTGTAGGAATTTCACAAAAGACTCTCCATCCTTCTGTTTGATATCACAGAGGTCCTTGATGCTGACCTTGCACTTGATGCTATGATGGAAGTGAGCTATGAACTTTTTAGCCAATTCTCCCCAAGACTGAATGCCATGAGGTAAATGTGAGAACCATTCTATCATTGGTCCGACCAAGCTTTGTGGGAACAGTCACATTAGATATGTCTCATCATGGGAAACTTTGACACAACTAGCAAAGAACTCTCAGATATATTCAATAGGGTTGGTACTACCCCTATATTTGTCAAATTTTTGTATCGAGAAGTTATTTGGGAATGGAGACATGTGAAGAGAATGGTCAAAGGGGTATGGGTATAAGTCCTCTGTGGTATAGGATTTAGTTTGCCCCTGATTTTGCATATCCATCATTTGGGTTTGAAGGGTTTGCATTTTTTGCATCAACATGTCCATTTGATTTTTAGGTTGATGTGTAATATTTCTCTATGCCATGGTGGGTATGAGGCTTCGCCTTTGCGTCCCTTGAGTAGGATTATAGGATTTCATCCTAGGGACTTGATATTGATTCCCCACTAAGTGGTTTGTAACTAGAGGGACATGAGTAAGCCATGGTGGGTTTTGATGTGTTTTCTATTGTGATTGAAACTCAGGTTGATACTATTGGGGTTGATATTGCTACTATTGAGGTTGGGTTTGAAATTGGGGTTGCTATTGCAGAGGTGGGATTTGAGGCAACTGAAGCTAGGGTTTCTATTGTGGAGGTTGGATTTGAGGCAACTAAAGCTGGGGTTGCTATTTTGGGGATTGGAACTAAGGCAACTAAAGCTGGGGTTTCTGTTGTGGGGGTTGGAACTGAGGAAACTGAAGCTGGGGTTGCTATTGTGGAGGTTGAATTGGTGTTAGAATGGGAAAAGGTGTAGCTTTGGGCGGGCCTTGACTATAAGTCATTCCTACAGAGATGGATCCTTGTGGGCATGAAGTGTTGATCCCATGACTAGTGTGAATTGACTACAGTAGCGGCATAGTTTTAGAATAGTTGGTGTTTGGTGGGATGGAAGGCATAGCATGAGAGCTTGATTGTCCTAGCCATGAGACCAAAGTTGGAGGCATACTAGTGACCATGGGGTGCACTTAGTTGCGAGCCTGTCATGATTTGAGTGGATGATGTGCTGGCCTAGTTTGGGTCCTTAGTTTCACTAGATATAGTCTGTGTCAAAGTGGGTAAGACCAATTGTGGAAAGACTAGAGATACAACAGGTAGCACCTTAGGAGTTTGAGTATTGTTTGACCCGCGAGAGGGTTTTTAGGCCATATAGTTGATACATTGAATTTAGCGGGGAGTTTGACTCCCTTATTTATTAGTATGGCCAAATAACATTCAGGGTTCCTCTCTACAATAGCGTCAAATACTTTCATGGAGTAAGCATCTTTCTCCACATCTTCAAGTTCTTCTTCTGTGATATCTTGGAAAAAGGTTGCCCCATGGGGCTGTTCAATAAATAGAGCAGAACTGGTGTTCATGAAGGGATCATTCTCTTGCTCTATTTCCCAAGTGGGGAAACAGTTGATATATGACTCATTACGTTGAGTTCTAGCCTTAGACCTTGTGTAAGGTCCTTCATGAGGTGTTTGAGACATAGTATGGTCTAGGTTTTGTAACTAAAACAAGTGATATAAAGCAAACAAGGAAAAAGATCCTTTCTGAGAAAAGTCTGAGTTATGTTTTTGGATAAGGGTAATTCTAAGGACAGGTTTTGATATAAATTGATCTCAAAGTGGTGATGATAAAAAGATAAGATTTTCCAACCTTTGCCTTGGACAAAGTCACTTTGAAAAAGATGATGATGTTTGATATAATGAGATCAAGATATTTCTAGTCTGAGCTTTTGAACTAACAATGTTTTTTACAATAATCGTGCTTTGCAGAGAAAGGGTAATCTTAAATGTGTAGAGATTCACACAATGTTCTTCGCATTTTCCTGGGATAGACACTAGTTTTGGACACCAGATGAAGAATTATTTCAAGGTTTTAGGTCAAAATAGGAATATAGTATATCTGGTCAATTGCGGTACAATTTCACTGATTGCGGTAAAATAACTAGTCGATTGTGGTAGTTTATCACTGATTATGGTAATAAACACAATGATTATGGCAATAAACAAGTCAACTATGGAAAAATTCCTTCAATTGTGGCACAATGCAGGCAATTGTGATAAATGAGGAACAGTCTAAAAAAGACTAGAGGACAAGTATCACTGCTTGATATTTTTGAATTTTTTCTGGAATAATGCTTTTGATTTGCAAGATAGTTAACGATTGAAAACCCTAGACTTTAACACGTTTAACTCATTTTGACAGTTTGGATGTTTTTGTTTTACGTTTTCAGAAACTGATCAAAGGAACAAGCACAATAGACACTGTGTTTTGAAGAATGAAGACTAACACTGTGTATGTTCCACAACTTTTTCAAGTTGCAAGTTTATCACAAGGTCTCAACAATGAACAATCAAATTAATCTAGGTCAATGGCTTCAGAATAAAATGTTATAGGCCCAATGATTGAATGTCAGTTAGCTCACACAATAATTTTCACACTACTAGGACACAAAGATCCATGACGTAGGTGCCCGTGTTTTTTCCATTTCCAGGTATTTTTTCCGTGAAGTGAAGATCTCTTTCACTACACAAATACCGTGGGACACATATGTTGGGAACCTTGGGGGGAAATTCTGCAACCCCTTGCACTATAATAAGGTATCTGTTCGGAGGTAAAATAGGTTGGCCTCTAATTAATCAAGGTTGTAGTAAGGGTCCGTGGTGTCTCTCCAATTGGTTTGTATGTGCGTGACTCACTTAAGAGCCTAGTTGATCATGTTGGCTCCTTAGGGATATTCACCTGATCCAGACTATTATCAACATGCCTCGCCCAAGCTTGGCTAGATAAGATGGAAATTTCATTCGCACCTTATTTATATACCAATCGGAAGGATTACCGGTTTAAGGTTGTTCTCTGAGGAAGAAGTGCATTCCCCGGATAGGCCTTTCTAAGAAAGTAAAGGTTTGTAATCTAGCAGTTTGTGCAAGTGCACCCAAAACTCAAGACACAAGGTAAATCAATTAAACTCCAAATTTTGAAGTGTGAACTAAGCTATACCACTATACAAGCACCAATGTTCAATTTTAAGGCCAAAAGTAGGTGTTGATTGCTTGTTCAGTTTTAATGCACCAAATTGAGAGATTTTTTTACCTTTGTTGAGTTTTAATTCTCACATCAATTTTAAGCCCAAATCCAAAATATGAGATGTGATATGTTTTGCAAGCACTGTTCTTTTTTAAACCCAAATCGATGAATGAATTCCTTTTAGTTTGCTTTGTTTAGACAGGTTAGTAAAAAAAAGGATTATTCGCAAAATGAGAGTATATGCAACTTTGAAACAATGAATGATGCTTACCAAAACTTACCCTTCTTTGTCCTCAGTGATTTGGTCAAATCTTGCACAAAAACTGAAAAATGTCAAATTAAAAATAGATGCGCAGAAGATTTGGATCTAATATTTGCAATATTTTTGCAATTATGACAAACTTCTGGCAACTGCGTTAAACTTTTGTCAATTGCGGTAAAGCACTAGCAATTGCGGTGAAATGTTGTTGATTGTGGCATGGATCGGGCAACTGCGGCAAAATATATTCAATTGCGGCATGGATCAGACAATTGCAGAAAAATACCTGAAGAAAGAAGACAAAAATAGATAGAATAATACTGCAAAAGCCTGCAATCAATTGCGGTATTAAACCAGTAGATTGCGACACAGTTTTTTTTTATTGCGGTAAAATACCAGCAACTGCGAAATAATACAAATGTCCAAGAAAAGTCAAATTTTTAAATTTACAACCGTATGGCCGTGGTTGATCAATCTGGTTCTTCATCTGCAAGAGATATTTGGGCTATTTGATTCACATTGGGTTCACCAAAATGTACGCCTCCTTTGATCATGATCCGTGGATTCCCAAGCTTTCCAAAGGCAAGGGTCAGTCGCAAAGGTTTCACAAATGATATAAACCAAATACATAATACTACTAAAACAAAAAACAGTGAAACATAATCAATAAAATGTACAAGCAAGAGAAAGGAAAACAAATAAATGCAAAACCCACGATGCTTGAAGCTTCTATTGTCTCTCTCTACTCCTTCTGAAACATTGTTCTTGATGCTCAGTATTGGTGGGGCAGTGTCTATGACTTTAGAAGTGTCAAAAATTTTCTATTTGAAATGGGTGTGTGAACGTAAGATGGCTTGAATGCTAGAACCAAACTGATGGAGTAATGGCACATGAGAGCTTGAAATCCTAGATCCTTCAAATGGTTATGAAGGGTTTATTATATATGAATTGGTGATGAAATGAACGGTTGAGATCAATCCAAGAGATAGGGAGATGAATGGTTGAGATCAAAAGGAACTGGAGAGGTCATCAGTAAACTCCACCTCTTCAGTTGGTAAAGAGAAGATAGAGTTTTGGTTAACTAAAGAGCTAATTATGAGTAACCTTTTTGAACTGAAGAGGTGGGTGAAGTTACCCATGTGGACTGGAGAGATGGGTGGAGTAACCCATGTGATCTGATTGGAGTTATCTCTTTGAAGATAAATGAATATTTAATTTATTTATTTAATTATTATTTTCAACATGTGAGATAATTGAATTCTTTTTGATTTAAGAATTGCTTTATTTGATGAAATTAAATTAATTTAATTGGAAGAATTTAATTAGTAAGTTTAAATATCTAAATTTAAACTATAGGAAATTGAGTTTAATTAATTAATTAATGGTAATTAATCAATTAAAGCTAATTAATTAAATAAAATTAATTATTTAATTAATTTTTGGAATTTGATTAGATGATTACGGGAATGAATTTAGAGGAAAATAGATGATTAATTTAATGATTAAAAAACCATTAATTAATAGATAAAAATTAGCATTTTTAATGTAAGGTTGCAAGCCTGTCCATTTTAGGGTGTCTACAATTCCATATCCAAGGAAGAAAACAATGTTGATATTGTTATAACCAGTACTTATAAATGCCTGAAATTAATTATGGACATGGACATCAAGAGAAGCATCATCATCAGAAAGATAGAAGCTTTGAGGAGAGAATACTCAAAAGATAGATATGAGATGTTTCCTAACCTTTTCAAGAAGAGTGGTGACATAAAGAGTGAGGAATTATGGCTAAGACAATTGAATGAGGCATTGAACACCAAGACAAATAGCATTATTACTTTGGATAGCACAATTTTGTTTGTTCAAACTGTGGAAATTATTAGCAAAGCCCGAGCATTTTTTGAATTCTGGAAAGAGGAGATTGAGAAGGCAAGTGCCAGTTGGGATGAAATTAATAGCAAGAAAGATGAATTCATTGGTTTTTATTGGCCAAGTGATGAGGTGTATACCTCCTAGAAGGACAAGTATGATACAGTTGGTCAGGGAGAAGGTGACAATGTGTGAAAGACAATAAGTGGTAGTGTTCCTGATTGATGAATGAGATAGACAAAGGTAAAGATCCTACATCAACAAGAAAAAAGACAACAGGTTCTAGGTGGCTACTTTCAAACAACTTTGAAGTAGTTACAAGCACCCAAGCAGTCAGAAGACAAAATATGTTGAATATTTATTATAACAAAAGTGGTTATCACTTCATTTGTTATTTTGTATTTTTGTTTAGTCATTTGTTTTTTCCTTATTCCAAGTGATCCATAGCTTGTTTCAATCCTATTCTATAAAAGGATTCCCAAGATCATTGGAAAGGGTTGGAAAAATTGGATTGTAAGCAATTTTGCAAAGTTTCAATCAAAGGGGGAATATAGTATAGTTTGTACTAGATAGCTGTAAATGTTAGAACTAAAAGATGAGAGATCTTTTGCAGGTTATTAAAGAGGTTATCTCTTAGTACATTTTGTATGCTGGAATATGATTCTCTAAATTTAATACAAGGATACGGATTCCAATCTCTCCTGTGTTATGTGTCTTGTGAGTTATGAATTTTTTGATTTATTGGCACATAATTTCTCTATGTTTATGTACTTATTTAAGAGTTCTGATCTAGGATCAGATTAAATTAGGCTCTGACTTATGCATAGATTCATTTGACATATGATAGGATTTTATTGGTAGTATGGGTTTGGGATAATTGTGTTAAGGCCTATAATCTTTGATTAATATTGATTTTAGTATATTGTATTTGAGTCAGAGTGTAGCCCAATGGATAAAGCACTGATCTAAAGCTGATAAGTTCTATACTATTGCATATCTAGTTTCATATTGGTTGTGTTCTCCTATAAAAAAATGTTTAAATAAATTAAGTCTATATTTGTGCAAGTTTGTTGTGAATTCCTATCTCATGCTCCATTTCATGGTTGATGTTCAATGGGTAATTAGCCAATTATCCAGTATCTCTCGGTTATGTTGAGTTATCATGAGATTACTGCTTGATGATAACATATAGAAATATCAGAAGGTATTATAGGGTATCCCTCTTTGTATACTAGAACCTAAAGAGTATAAGTATTGTAAGAGTTCTTGTTAGTTGGTCCTTTTCTTGCATGAACCAATATTTAGAGGTGGCTTCTCTATAAAATAGTCTTAAGAAGAAGAGGTTGTTGCTGTTTTTGTTGCAACATAAAAAGAAAGCAATAGTAGGTATTAAACATATATGATGTAAACTCTCCACCTCTATATAACATTAAACATTTTATCTCCATACCTGATTCATTCTCAAATTTTTCTTTGAAAATATTAAATTCGTCAAAAGATTTAGACTTCTCTTTAAGAGATGCAACCCACATCATCCTAGAATAATCATCAACAAGGAGTATAAAATACATTTCTCCATAGTATGATATTGTTCTTGTAGGACCAAAGAGAACTGTATGTACCAAATCCAACTTCCCATTTGCTAAGTAAGATTGTCTCTGAAAGCTACTTCTAGTTTGTTTTCCCATCACACACTCTCTACACATGGTGTTAGAGGGCTTCACATTTTTTGGTAAATCTCTGAATGCATTTTTCATACTTTCTTTCACAATGTTATCAAAATTTATATGACAGAACCTTCTATGCCATAACCAATTGTCATCAACCATTGCAAAAAAACAAGTTGCCTCTGTAGTATTCAATTCAAACACATTACCTTTTGATTTTGTACCTGATGCGATCAAATCTCTTGACCAACTTCTGATAGTACATTTGATCCTATCATTGAATTTCAAATGATATCCCTTGTTTACAAATTGTCCAACACTCAACAAGTTGTGCTTAAGTCAATCAACAAGCAATACATTATCAATATTAGTTTTACCATCAAGAGAAATCAAACCTACTCCAATGATCAATTTTGGAGTGTTATCACAAAAATTGACTACACCACCATCATATTTATTTAGCTAAAACAACTTAATTTTATCACTAGTCATGTGATGTGAACAACCATTGTCTATGACCCATTCAGATTTCTTTTCAACATGAGAAACTAGGGCTCTTTCTTCATGAATAAGCTTGTTGAGATAATTTACTATCTCTATTTTATGTTATCTTGATACTCTATTTAAAACATTACCAAGACATTTGTGAACCTATAAATCACCAAGCCCATGGATAGTTATCTATGACATGTTTTGCTAAACATTATATATATATATATATATATATATATATTGCAGTATATATATTGCAGTACTTTATATAGCTATCAGAATTTGTGTTCTAATATTTGGATTGATTTGACTAGTTTACTTGTATACATTTCCGCATTCTACTAACCTACCAGGGAAAAATGAGTATCTTGAGAGTGGTCTACAAGATTAAAGAAGAAACATTGAAGTATAGCTATGTCAGAGAAAATCATCATGTCATCGAGAGATACGCCTACTACATTGGAGGAGCCACCATCTCAGAGAATATAGGAGTATAGCTATGCTATATTTCCTCAGCACTCATTATCCTATTGAATTGGTCATCTAGACTTTATTACATTATGTCACGGGCTGTTACATTTCCTTTTGCTTCTATGGAAAGATATAAGTTAGAAATTATCTTTATGTTTTGAATAAGCGTCAATCCTCTATTTACAGGGATTTGATTTTTAGTTTGTAAGTTTTTAGTTTTTGGAAAATATATTTTTGCATCTTGTACAACAAGTTGCTTTTCTAGTTTTGTGCATTGTTCTTATGTAATCAATTTTTGAAATATAATGAAGTAATTTTGGTTTACATTCTGTGTTAGTAGTTAGTTGAAGCCAACCAAGGGGGCCCAGTTGGGAGGTGGACTAGATTAGAGTAGATTAGATTTATTTTCAGCATTTACAACATTTTGAATAGGATTTTACTATTTCATTCCTGCAACATTAGATTCATGTATGTTCCTGCAGTACTTGCAAGGATAATTATGGTGAATGCTATGGGTTGATAGGTTAGGTTCAAACTAAGTTTTTAGTTTTCAGCATTAATTACATTAAGTAGTCAAGTGTTTTTACCTTTCTTGCAATAATGGCGTAGGTTTCTTTCATGCATTTTTACTTCCTACAACATAGGTAGTATGAATTTTTGAGAAACTTAGTGCACATATTGTGCTGTCCCATTTCAATTTTACATCCCTGGGTTGACAATTTAAATGCACTTCATGATAGGAAAAGTAATCCTTAGTTTGAATATACTATTCCTAGGAGAAGCCTTGGCATGATTATTAGTACCTATTGTGAGGCAGTTCATTTTTGGCACCGTTGCTGGGGATGGTGTCAAGTTGAGAACCTTATTGAGTCATTTGTCATTTTTTAGATAGTTCCCTGCTTTCTAGATAGAAGTTTGCATTCCTGAACTTTCTTCACAAGTTTGTAAAATTACTTGCATGCATTGAAGAGGAAGAAGATGAGATGTACATGGCATATTTCTTCAAGGAGAGTCTGCAAATATGAATGAAGAAGTTGAATTACCTTTTTTTGACGCAATTCCTGAATTTCCTACAACATCTTCCTTTGAAGCATCGCATTTTAATCTAGTTGGCCTTTGGTCCTTTGCTGAAATTTTTACCATTTTTCTTGATAATTTTGTTCCAAGTTCACCTGTTGTCCATAATCCTATAGCTAATATTCCTCTCTAACAACAAATCTAGTTTCAAATATCTCCAATAATGGCACAACCTACATTTCTATTTCCTCTTCCAAGCCTTATCAACAATGCTATTCTCAAAAACATACCCACTGATGCACTCACAAATTTCTATGGCCTAATAACTTAAGAACCTGACACCTTTCTATTTGAGTTTGACATTCTCTGTCAAATATTTGACTACAACACTGATGGCCACAAGCTCAAGTTGTTTAAAACAACATTGAAGGATTCCTCCCTATGATGGTTTATGGGCTTAGGAGCTAATGCAGCAACTAGCTGGGATGAAATGCAAACTATGTTTCTGTAGAAGTAAAAAGAATATTGCAAGGGGGGTGACCCAAGAGGAGATGAAATTTATAGAATGTCACAGAAGGAGGATGAAACTCTGGAAGATTATGTTTCATGCTTCTTGTATAACATGCAAAAGAATCCATAACATAAGCTAGAGGAGGATTCACAGAAACTCATTTTCTTGAGGGGAGTAAACGATAGCTGTCAGGAAGCACTGGACCTCATGGCTGGAGAGATGTATCTTAATCTTCCTAGGATGATCTTAAGAAAAAATGCCTCAATTATTCAAGATCAAATGTAAATAAGGGCAAAGGATTTTGGTCTATAGTTACTAAGGGGAACAACTCAAGCATTTCTAAGCTAGATATCTTGAACCTGCTGTCACATTTCAAGCAAGATATCATTAATGATGTTGCTACACACTTGAACACCATGACTGCCAACAAGAAGCATGCAGATGCTGAAACACAACTAGCTGAGTATTTTCCTCACTGCCACAAACAAAATAAAGATTGTGGATACAAGCTAGTGGCAAACTTGGAGAACGAACACCTGCCTACAAACTACATGAAAATAGGAGATGACAAGAAAGTGTTCTTTGTTGCTCAATATCAGTCATGGGATTCAAGACAAGGCATGCCTCATGATCCCTTGCAATTTTCTAGTCCTTATAATAATCAATGAAAAAACCAAAATTATCAAAATCCTTCTCAGTACTCCCAACCTGCTTGGAATAACCAGTGGCCTAACCAACAACAAAATAAATGGCCTAACCAACAAAAAAATCAATGGCCTAATCAAACTCAAAATCAATAACAGCCACCACAGGGGAATTGGAAACCATATAACCAATGGAGAGGGCCTCAACAGTGACTTAACCAAAATCCTAGTTATCCACCCCTACCACCTCCAGTATCTCAACCTACAATAATACCACTTCCTACAACCACAAGTCCTACGCCAAAGAAAACACAATTACCTACTCAGCCTCAGCCTAATCCTAACAACTGTAAAGGGTAAATTTGGATGGTCTTCTAAATAGGGTTTCACATAATGGAGATTTGCATATAAAAGAGACTCTGTGCCATATTCAACCATTTACATTTAATTGTTATGATAAGGAATATAAAGCTTGGAGATACTTACAAAGAATAATGGAGTAAAATACCTACCTAACATTATAGAAGATCTAGAAATACCCTTTTTTTGATACCTTTATTGAGATTCTAGAAAATCTAAGACTGGATCTAGAATAGAAAAGTAGAGGTGGACAAAACCCAAAAATCTTTTTCCAATCTGACACAGTTCCAATTTTGACCCTCAAGTCAATGTCACCATTGACCCAAAATTTTTGATTCTGACCTAGGGTAGAATCGACCTCCAAAATCTTTGACAAAAATCTATTTTTGGATGTTGATAGTTTGCCAAAAATGGTATCTAAATCTGCACTCTAGCTCGTTGTTTCGAACGTGTAACTCCTGAAACAACACCTACAAATATCTCAAAAAGGGTATTTTGTGGTGGCTATATAGGATTTTGCCTTAGTCAAACCCCCATTTTTGTGGTTTCCAGCTCCACGAATAGCCGAATATAGTAGAATATATATGTGTGTGTTTCTTTTAGAGAAAGCTTTGAATTTGTAATGCCAAGATCTAATCCTCTAGATTAAAACCCTAACATGAATTGAAAATGAGAAAACAATGCATAGATTTGAATATGATAAAGAAAGAATACCAAGCCCCCAAGGCTAAAGTATTCCTACCAAACTCACAATCCATATTTTCTACCCCATGATAGTATCTTTTGAATGCTTGAATGTTGAAAATGGTAGATCCAAAAAGAAGGAAGCAAGGAAGAACTCTTTCTTGCTCCAAAGAAGATCCACAATAGATTGTCTAAAAAATGCTTGTATGTATTAAGGCATCATCATCCTCTTTCTTTCTTGCATCATCATCATGTCATAATTGTAATTGCATCATGTCACTTCACAATTTCGTTTGATGACAAAATGAAGGCAAAAGAGAGTGTTTATATAGAGATCTCAATATAGACCTCCTAGGGAAATGCAAGGGACACAAATTCAAATTTTGCATTGAATTATGGTCCAATTACAATCACCAACCAAGGAGGGGATGTATTAATTTGAATATTGGAAAAAACACTTTCGCATCCAGACCCGGGGACCTATTTTTAAGTTTAGAACCCCGATAAGCTCCAGATCTGAAAGCGGGGACCAACACTCAATAGAGGTCAAAATAGACCTCAACCTTGACCTAGGTCAAGGTTGACCTTGATTTTTACCTAGGTCAAAATCGAATTCAACCCTGACCTGAGGTTTCAGGCAGGTCACCTTGAGAAATCTGTAGGATTCCCAGGTCAGCGGGGGACCTAGGAAGGTGAGAAAACACACCAGAGTGCTGGATAGAGGCATAGAGGCCATAGAGGAGGTATGATGAATATTAGGAGATCCAATACATATGTTCTACCTAAAAATAGAGCCACAAAGATGGAAAGTAAGGAGGATCCATAGAATCCTAACCCTAGTTTCACCTAGAAATGCAGAATCAAGTGCAGATGCATCCTAAATGTAAATCTAATATGCAAGTACACTAAACAAGGGTGATAAACCTACCAAAATGGAAGTGCTTCCATTTTAAGATGATACATTTATCCCCCACTTTATCTTAGATATGACATTATGTGAATATGCAAGCTAAAGTAAAAAAACATCATAAAGTAAAAATGATATAGCCAAGTCCTCAACGTGGAGATCCCACAAGAGACCGTTAGTACCCACAACCTGTAGCACAGAAGGTTAATTAAAATCCATAGAGAACCTAAGCCATACTAGGATGAATTTTAGAATTTCATAGAGCCCCTTATGCCCCCTATTTCAGCTTACTAATTCTGAAAGGGGAAACAGGGTGATAAGGTTAGATATATACACTGGACATGCAGTTTATTGAAAAGTATTTTCCTAAACTAGTTAGAAGGATTCTAAACCTTCCTAAAATGATTCAAGAGGTTAGGTATCTAAATCATGATTCCAAATCCATTGACGGCACTGAAAATGGAGCTACCAAACTCAAGTTATGATGAAAAGAGTGAATGTCTATCTAAATGCATGTAAAGGGAAATTTGAATTTGACCTAAGTAAATTCAAATGAAACCCTAATAAAACCCTAATTTGCAGCTATAAATAAGAGAAATAAACACTTACTATCTCATTCTTACCATTTGCAAATTTTGGAAAAAGAAGTAGAATGCCAAAGAGAGAAGAACTTCAAGCGAGCTGCATGGAGGTCCTGAGAGTGCTTGGCTAGTGAACAACCACTTCCTATGAATATGCAAGATAAAGTAAGAAAAAATCATAAAGTAAAAAGGATATAGCCAAGTCCTCAATGTGGAGATTCCACAAGAGACTGTTAGTACCTGCAACCCATATAGCACACAAGGTTAATGAAAATCCATAGAGCACCTAATCCTTACTAGGATGAATTTGAGAAGTGCCTAGAGCCCCTTATGCCCCCTATTTTGGCTTACTAATTATAAAAGGTGAAACATGGTGATAAGGTTAGATCTATACACTGGATATGCAGTTTATTGAAAAGACTTTTCCTAAACTATGGACAGCCACTTCCTGAGGTAGGTTCCTTGTTTTGATATTTGTGATTAAAAAATTCCCATTTTTATAGGGAAGGTTGACCTTGACCCAAAAAGGTCAAACCTGACCCAGTTATGTTGAACTTGACCCTTTAAGGTCGACCATAACTAGGAAGGTCTCATCCTTTCTAGGGATAAGGTCAACCCTGACCCAAAAAGGTTGACCCTAACCCAAAAAGGTTGACCTTGACCCGAAAAGGTCAACCTTGACCCAACAAGGTTGACCTTGACCTGGTCAAGTGGGTATTATAGTTTTCTGATGATAGAGTATTGATATGATGCTATTTGTGTTGATAGGATCTTGTCCGTCTTCGAGAGCACCCCTTTGGAGGGCTAAAACTGACTATCAAAGAGAACTTGTCCGAGCTACAACAAGATGAGATACAACTATTGAGAGATGTGGGATTGTACTGGGTAGCACTCCTACCATATATAAGGTTCCATCTATCCATGATATCAGCCATGATAGAGAGGTGGGACAAGGACACTTGTTCCTTCCATCTTCTATCAAGAGAGATCATGATTGCACTGGAGGATGTATATAGGATCCTACAACTTCTAGTTTAAGGAGAGCCTGTCAGACCAAGAGTGCAACAGGGTCTTCCTGAGGTTTTTTCAGATGGGGAGTATTTTTTGAGACGAGTACCATAGATGAGGACCCAATCAGATCAGATCTCTCTATTAGCCATACTAGCAGGCCCAACACCATTAGTACATAGAGTGATGCTATGTATACTCTCTTTGGTTGTAGTACCCAACACAAAGGGTATAGTATTCTTAGCACCATTCACCCATCTTGTATGTAGGATGGAGAGTGGCAGGATTGTATTCTCATGGGGCCGCATCATGTTAGCCCATCTTTACCATGAGTAGTGTTAGTTAGTGAGATTCTAGTTGGAGAGTCTTACAACATGCACCTTGCTACAAGTTTGGATTTTTGAGCATTACACATGTACACGACCACAGGGTGTTTTGGTGATGGTATATGTGAGCACACCAAGAGCTTTTTCTTATCCACTAGCAGATGTTTGACACTATGGGGATATCCTCTTTTGGAGGGTATGCTTCAACCTATACCAGGTATTGATGTGATATGAAGACCATACTATTGGATGATAGAATGGCCAAATACTCGACACCAGCTCAGACACTCACAGCAACGCAAGCTACTAGAGGGTCCTATCAGTCATGAAGTAATGCCATATTACTATGATAGAGTGATGAGATAGTTTGTTCTGACATAGGGGGTCCCCTAGATAGTACCTCAGTATGTATACCTGATGAGATACTATCAGAGACCTAGAGCTATATACTGACCTACAATAACACATATTGTAGATAGAGAGACAAATGAGACTGAGGATATAGAGGTAGCTCCTAATGTATCCTATTTAGGCATCAGCAAAGACTATATTAGATATTGCAGTCTACAGGGGACCCACCCCATCTTCCCTGATGACTACCCCACAAGTGATCCAGCTCTTTTGGAGAGGACACACTGAGGTGGTGACATACCAACGGAGGAGGAGGATCAGAGAGATGAGGAGGAGCCCATTTTTGAGGGAGATCATATGGAGGAGGAGAGAGCATAGGAGAGAGAAGAGTTTAGATAAGATGAGGGGGCAGAAGAAAGAGAAGAGGAGATGCCCCCAAGAAATAGTACAGGTGTAGATGATAATGTGGTCTGTGTTGTACCATTGAGATTACGATGACCATCCCGTGCACATACATAGACACCACCACCTAGACCTAGACATAGTGAGTGGGGAGAGGGTAGTCAATCCATGCCCCCACCATTTAGATCCTTTGGTGACACCTAGAAGGGAGATCTAGGTATGACACTGCAATTAATTAGAATATTTTAAGTAAATGTTTTTCTAGAAGAAGTACTAAAAGATAAATGTGTTTGAATTTTGCAGCTAGCGTAGTGGAGTGGAGGAGCTTTGTATCTGAGGTCCTAAAGGATACATGTATATCCTACCAACTTCCAAATAGTGAGTGAGAGTCCCATATTGGATAGAGGGATCCCGATAGACATGCAAATATTTTTTCATGCGTCTAGCGAGAGCTGAGTTTATGCAGAGATAGAAGATAAATTGATAGCTAACCTATAGAGAGCGTAGGAACATAACTATGAGATGAGCATGTCAAGGAGTCACACATGGACTACCGTACTGAGATTCTCGGCCTCACACAATAGATCAAAGAGAGCTAGGAGCCACCGACCCTCAGAGCATAGAGATAGAGATTGATATACATGGCAAATGTGCCATATGTGTACCAAACTCATAGAAGTTTATATATAAAATATTTTCTTTTCCCAGTTAGTTCTATGATTGATTACTTGTACTTTTCATCAATACCCAAAACTTAATAAAAATAAAGAATGAAATTATTTATGAATGCATTTGAGTTACATAACGTATAAATAAACCTAACTATTCTACAAGGAATACATAAATACATAAAGAAAGAATGATGTATTAGGGATAATAATGTTTGAGATGCATAATATTAATAGGTTCCTTAAGAGGGAAACCATTCATATCAGCAATCTTATAAGAACCTAAAGTAAAATCCTCAATTACCATGAAAGGTCCAAGCCAATTAGGGCTAAAATTTTGTTTCTCACTAGGTAAAGCATTCACATTCCTTTGATTTTCATACAAGACTAAATCACCTACCAAGTGTTGGTGCTCAAATCGATAGATTGGATTTCTCTTATCCAATAATGAGAAATACAAGCAATTGCCAACGAACGAGGTTTCAACAACCTCCTACAATTCTGGCTCCGCAGAACCAAGGTTGGTGGGCCTGTACCTTAAACTTGTCTTCAAAGTCTTCTAGAGGTTTTCTATAGAGGATGTAAAGGAAGCAAAAGGGGAAAATATAAATAGTAAATAGTAATTTCCCTTAAACCTACTTTACATTTGATTGAAGTGTTTGGTTTATATTTTATAATTATGATTAAGAAGAAGATAAGTTATTCCTCTTTTATTCTCCAAATACACAAATGAAGGATCCAAGTTGATCAATCCATGAGAAGGATTAATGCACAAATGAATCAATCATTTGGAAATGAGATAAGAGAAGAGGATCTTAAATTCTGTTAATTGAATATATAGATATGACATATGACAGTAATTGAAGAAATAGGAGAAATGTACTAATCTTAAAGAATTTGCAGATCAAAGAATGATACTTTCTGAGGTTTGTACTCTGTTTCTAGAAAAAATGAAGTATGATCCGGAACCGGAACTTAGAGATGAACAAAACCCAAATTTTTTTTTTTGATTCAACTCCATCTTATGAAAAAGGTTGACCTTGACCCACAAATGTCAACCCTGACCCAATAATGTCAACCTTGACCTGCACAGGTCTGACAGAGAATCTGTTCACGGAGACTGAAAGAAAGCCAAAAAGTGTATCGGGATTTGAGTCCAAATCAGTAGTCCTGACCCTATACCTACAAGAAAAAAAGGTTTGTTTGTTGGGGGGGAGGGGTTTTCCTTGGTTAAACCCTGATTTAGGAATTAACCTTGAAATCAATAAAGTATAGAATGCTAGAAAGTAGTATAATTGAATCTAAGAATGAAGCTATGATATTTAATAGATATGCAATTGTAATTCAAATGTAAGTAAGTATGTAAATAGGAAAGATTGTGGTGGTACCCTAAATTTTGAGAATTTAGAAGTCCCAATCCATTATCAAGAAGCAAGTTTCTCCATACTAAAAAAATTAAAGGAAGGAAGCTTTATGACACAAATAAATAGAACTAACTAATCGAAGCCTTCAGAAAATGCTGAAATTTCAACCTGCTAAAAAGATGATGCCGACAGAGGCTGAAGATGGTCGAATTTTAAAAATATAAAACCGACCCAGTTTGGGAAATCAAATTTCCTATCTCCAGAAAAAATCTTAGCTTTTCATGATGTGTTTTGGATTTTTGACCAAAGCCAAATCCGAAAGTTAGGTAGTTATTTTTTAGTTAGTTTAGTATTTTTTCAAAATATTTTATAATAAGGGTTGTGTCTTTT
>MU227125.1:260732-298433 GCA_018584345.1 Thuja plicata
ATATGCATAAAGAAAGATGAATAGATAGATAAGTTATTTTACAAACTGATGACTAAGGGTTAATGGGCTAACCAAGAAAAGTTTTAGAGGTACTGATTCACCCCTCCCCTCTCAGTACAAATTATCTTAATATAATTCCAACAGAGAAGGAGCGTGAATTAAATTTCCATTTTGTTGACACTGAGGACACTTCTTAACAAACGTAAAAGAATCTTGTTCCATTGTTTGTAAATAGTATCCCATTCTAAGAAGTTTATTAACTAAAGACTTCACACCAAAATGTCCCCCACAAGAACCAGAATGAGCTTCTGCTAAAGCTATCAGAATTTTTGTTCTACCAAGACATCTTAATAGAAAACCATTATAAGAACATTTGTAAAGCGTATATCCTAAAATGATATAACATGCTGCAAGTTTCCTAATACAATTTTGCATGTTCCTTGTTGTTGATTCCTGAAAAGTATTATCTTTCAAAAAATGAAAGATATGCAAATAACATTCATCCAAATGCAAGTTAAAACAATCACAGTAACCTTATTAGAAATTGTAGGGTGTTTAAGACTATGTATATTAAATTGAAAGTCTTCGACATAATTCTTAAGACAAACCAAAGAAGTTGCGCTTGCCATGGCATTCGCATGTCGATTATCTTTCCTAGGTAAAGTCTGAATTGTATAAGAAGAGAATTGGGAAAGAATATCAAGAGCCAAATCTCTATATTGTGTCATTTTATCATTCTTAGTCTGATAATCTCCTTTAATTTATTCAACAATCAATTGTGAATCCTTGTAGATTTCCAAGTTTTTAATATGAAGGGATGAAGCTGCTCGTAATCCAACTATAAGAGCTTCATACTCCACAATATTGTTAGTACAAGGAAAGGTCAATTTATATGACATAGGGATTGGTTTCTTTGTAGGAGGGACCAAGATAATTCCTACACCTAAACCTATCTTACATCTAGAACCATCAAAATATAATTCCCAAATATCCTCTTGCTTAATAGCTAAAATGTTCTCATCAGGGAATTCTATTGAGGTAATGCTCGTATCAGAATGAGGACAAGGAGCTTCAGCTAAATAATCAATTAAAGATTTTCCTTTGATTGACTTTTGAAGGATGAAATTAAGATCAAATTTCTTAAGTAACATCACCCACTTTTCCAGACAGCCAGAGAGATCAGTCTTTGAAAAAATGTGTTTTAGAGGATCAAATTTAACAATCACATTGACCTCAACATTCAATAGGTAATGCCTAAGTTTTTGACAAGCATAAACTAAAGCCAAGAATTATCTTTCCAAATTGGTATATATTTTTTCATAATCAAGTAAAGTATGACTAATGTAGTACACTTGTCTTTCCTTACCTTCACTATCATGTTGAGACAACAATGCACTCACGACATTCAGAGTAGCGAAAGTATATAGATAAAGGGTTTATTAAATTGAGCGGGTTGAAAAATAGGAGGATTAGCAAGATACTCTGTAAATTTCTCAAAGGATTGTTTACAGTCCTTATTCCAAGAAAAAGTGATATCTTTTCTAAGAAAGGAAGTGAAAGGAATAGTTCTATCAGCTAAGTTAGAAACAAAGCGGTGAATAGCTTGTATTTTTTCTTGTAAACTGCGTAATCAAGAAATATTTTTAGGAGGAGGCATGTTAAAAATATCATCAATATTTTTATTATCAACCTCTATTCCTCACTTAGAGATTATAAACACTAATAATTTACCAGAATCAACTCCGAAGACACATTTTCTAGGATTCAATCTGATATTATAACTCCTAATTCTTTCAAATATTTTCCGCAAAATGAACACATGATCCTCTCTTTGTATAGATTTTTCCAAGATTTCATCCACATAATCTTCCAGAATCTTATGAATGTAATCATGAAAAATCAAAGTCATAGCACGTTAGTAAGTTGCTCCTGCATTTCTTAATCCAAAGGGCATCATGACCCAACAAAAATTTCCCCAAGGTGTTATAAATGTGGCCTTAAGTTGATCTTCAATAGGAATAAATATTTGATTATAACCTGAACAACCATCCATAAAATATAATAAAGCATGACCCATTGTCGAATCCACAATCATATCAATATTAGGTAATGGGAAATCATCTTTTAAGGATGCCTTATTTAAATATTGAAAATCGGTGCACATCCTTATCATATTTTCTCCTTTAGAAACAACCACAATATTGGAAATCCATTCAAAGTAATCAATAGAGTGGATGAACCCAACACCTAATAATTTTTCAATTTCAGTTTTAACTAATAAGGCAATGCTTGGATTCATCTTTCGAATTTTTTGTTTCACAGGTTTAGCATTAGGTTTGAGAACAATATTGTCAATAACAATCGTAGGAATATACTTGACATATCCGAATATGTCTAAGAAAATATATCCTTATACTCAAGTAAGAGGGAAACCAACTAATCATGTTCATCTTGATTCAAACATTTCCCAATTTTGACTATTTTTTTAGAGTCATTCACATCTACCTGAACTTCAATAGTCTTAGTTATTAATAAATTACTTTTCATGGAATAATCCTTTGGAAAAGGAGAAATATCTTGTTCATCATGTTCTCCAAAATAGGCTTCATTATTCAGACAATAGGGATTTCTTATTTTATGATGAAATGTAGGTAGATCTTGATAAGACCCTAAAAAAATTGGCTAGGGCTTCATCCTCGGGAAAATATCCAAACTAGGTTTTTGATCCATGTCAAGGAGAAGTGGATTAACCAACTTCAAATGTCCACCACAAACATGATTGACATTAAGAGGAAAAGCCGATGGATGTTTATAAGGATTTAATCCTAACCCATAAGTATAATCATAAACTTTATTATCCAAGGGCACTTGTGTACCTTGTTCATATTTACCACATCCTTTCCCATTGAATCCTAATTTCTTGAGTAGATGATAACCAGAACCATATATATCGACCATATTAGATTGAGTTAAAAGAGTGACATATGTCACAATGTCATAGAAATCTATTTTTATTGTCCAATTGTTTCTTCAAGTGAAGTAGCAACAAAGTTACTTTTTAATTCCTCAGAAAGTGGAGGAGTAAAAACTTATTTTTCAAACCCACTTTTTTCTTTCATAAACTCTAAATCTAAAAATTTATATTCTCCCATAAAAGAAAGACTAAAATCGAATGTTCCCCAATCATCTCCTATTAAAGAAGAAGGTGGAGCTTCAACTTGTTGAACTTTAGGTGGTTGCTCAAGTTCCTTACTTGGTTGTATAGGTTCGAAAACCTTAGCATATTCCACATTTAGGCAAGGATTCAACGCATCATGTCTGCATGTAGTGTATACATTAGATTGTTATAAATGAACCTAACCTTATGATGAAGAGTAGAAGGAACTGCATGCATAGTATATAACCAAGGTCTTCCTAATAAAATGTTATAATTGAGAGGTCTAGGCATACCATGAATAGGTGTATTGAGAAGAACTGGACCAACCTTAATAGGTAGTGTAATAATACCCAAATTTTTCTTTGCGATGTTATCAAATCCACAAATAGGGATATTATCCGGTTGACTGGTTGTAAGATCGACCTTAATTGCCTTAAGCATATCCATGATACAAAAATTAAGCCCAGATCCATTGTCAATTAATGTTCTATGAATGATACTCTGATTGATAGAAACAAAAACCATAAGAGAAGCATATTGATTCTACACCTCAACAAAAGGTAAATCATCATTGGTAAACACAATAGGAGGTACAAAAGGCATAGTATGCATGCACTCCAAAAATGAATTGATATTCTCTTGATTAGGGGGTAGAGCAAGAAGAGTAGATAGAGATTTTAGCAATGCCTCATGATATGTAGGAGAATTTTGAAGAAATTCCCATAAAGATATCTTAGCTGGAGTAGCGTGTAATTGCTCAACTAAGTCATACTCCTTAAAGGAAGAAGGTAACCTAGGTGCTTGAGGAAGCACAGATTGAGAAGGAGGTAAAAAAGATGGAACAGTAGGTTGAGGATTATTCCATGTGTGATAAGCATGTGAGCTAGAATTTGTGTTATCAAAGAAATCCAAAGGATCTTCAGGTTTACCCTTAATAGTTATTCGAGGACATCCTTTTACCATCATCAAAGGTTTAGGGAATAACATTCTAGGTGCCTCAATGTTTCAAATAGTGGAATATGAAGGTAACCATGCACATACCCTATGGTAAAGGTCAATTGGAGAAGTTGTGGAGGAGGATGAAATATGAATAGGATCCATGGAGATCTTATTCAAACCATTTTTCATTGTGTGTGAGAAATTACACCTTCATGAAATTAGGATTAACAACTACAATTCTATGGAAAGAAAATAACAATTTAGCCTAAGAATTGCAATTAAATCCATGACATCTCATGGTTCTCTAACTAAGCTTTGTTGAAAGATCTCTTAGCCTTAATGTCTCTCAAGGACAATCCTAGAATGAGAAAATTGATACAAAATGCCTAAATCTAGCTCAAATGCTCAAGATGTGTGTGCTTTGAAACTCAAATGCTCATGATTTATGCTCCTAGAATCAATAATTTACTTCTCAAAATGATCAAAATGCTCTCAATTGCTAACAAAATTCCTATAATAATGATGCTATGCATTCAAATTTTCTAGGATCCCTTATGCTTACAAAATGGCTTGTATTTATAGAAAATTCCCAAGGGTACGGGGTAGAGTGAATTGAACATGGGCTAATGCTTGGTTGAGTTTGATCCCTCAAATGGTTTCAAATGGGGGAACCATTTAAATGGTTGTCCTCAAAGGGTGGGACAAGAAGATAAAACACTCAATTCTCATTGGTTGATCAAATTGTGTTGAAATAAAACAGGATTTATTTAATTCAATCAATTAATTAAATTATCCATGTAAGGGTGAATGGTTTGGATTTGATTTTTGATTGAAAACTATACAATTAATTGATTAAAATCAATTATATAATTTTGATTGATCCCTTTTAGGCTTGAATTTGATTATTTGATTTCATGATTATTTAATCCTTTGATTTTTATTTGATTTTTTTCAATTTGCTTGATAAATGTCCATTTTATTGATTTTGATGAGATTTAGGGCAATTGGCTGAGATTTGTAGATTTGGATGATTAAGAAACACCTGGTCAAAAATTAGGGTAAAATAGCTTAAATAGGTTGAAAAAACCCAAATTTACTATTCATTTTCACTTTTTACTATTGAGATTTGTTCTTTGATCTTATGATGATTGACAGCAATGGTGGTCCCCATATGAGAACATTGGTTTGAGAGAGCACACCATTATTAGAGACCTCCTGACTACGGGCCTCCGGTGAGTGGTTTTACCCTTCCTAGTGCAATTTATGATGTATTTATGGCAAGATTTTAATGCTTTTAAGATAGATTTATCAAAATGCCACTTAGGAAACTTTAAAAATAGCCTAGGTTAGTGAAAAGCCATCTCTGTGTGTTACAAAGCCACATTGGAGCAATCCAGTGCCACCTAGAAGTTAGGTCAAATTTTGCAACCCAATTAGTTTAGCGCCGCCTATGAAACCCTAGCATTTCAAGGTCGCCTAGGAAAATTTGAAAGTCACCTAGGACTTTAAAAGGCCATGTGCTTTGTAAAGCACCGCCTCTGATGTTTAAAGGACCGCATGTGAGATTTTCAATGCCACGGGGCTAAAAAGCCGCGTACACTTAGTTAAGTGTCTCCTACAAGGAATGTTGAGTAAACCTAAAATAGATAGGATAAGATTGCCTTCGATTGAACATCTAGATGAATTGATTGATTTCAAAGCTAGAAAATGTGATTCCATGATGTCACTTAGTGTTTAGGATATTGGAAAAAATCATACTGATGAATATTTGATATGCCAATCAAATTGATTAAAATGATGCCAAATTGATCCCTTCTCAATATCTAGAGATTAGGAATAATAGGTCGATGTGCTCAAAATAGAGAAAGGATAAATTTAATGTGTTTGATTGACTTAGAATGATCCACCAATAGAAAGAACTAATACAATTCACTTTGTTTCAAAATGTAGGAACATTACCATAAGTTGCAAGTATGGGGTGTGGTTTCTTGGCTTTTTTATTTAGTCAATGAGTTGACTCTTCCTAAGAGACGTAAGATCGAGACATGTGGTCTTAGTTTCCTCCTTGATCTCCCTCAATTTTAGCTGAACCGAGGTCTGTTGATAGCTATGGCAGAATGATGGCACTCTGAGCATAACACTTTCCATCCACCCCTCGACAAGATGAATATCATGCCAGAGGACGTATACAGATTGCAGAGTATTCTAACGCGTAGAGAGCAAGTATACTATGATTTAGTTTACAATGGTAGCGTATGCAGACAGGTGTTTGGATAGCATTACTTGGGCATAGTTTGCTTCATTTCCTACTTTGTTAGCATTACTAGTAGTAGTTTTCAGAGGGTTGTTTCTTCCTGATAGGGGAGGTCATGGCTTTGCAGTCAGATGGGGCTGTATATTAGAGGACTCGATTGCACATCCTTAGATATTTGTCTGGGGTTCCTATGTGTTGGCCCAGTTTTACCATGATTTACATGAGATTGTATACAGGTGCAGTGCATCTATCTCAACAGGTGCAGTTCTATTATAGCTGTGGACTTAGTAGCATATCCCTATCACCAAAATATTCTTGACATAAGTACAGGCCCAAGGTTATCCATATGCATTTTTGTACGATGGTATGCTTGTCCAGCATCATTTGGGAAAGGTTGAGTTTTGGCGTCGTACTATCAATGATATGATCATGTCATATGGAGACCATATTTAGGATGTGAGGGATGGAAAGAGGATGATGATGAGTTGCCTTATATATTTTCCCCTTTGTGGATGATTAGTTGATCACCACTATGTATAGAGAGATTTTGCTTTGGGAGAGTGCTGCATCAGCATGGCCGAGTACAGGATATGCCCCAAGGTATGGAACTTTATGCTAGGGTACAGGTAGAGAAATCCATGTGGGGAGCTCAGGTTGATTATCAGTTTGCCTATGCATAGATTGAGTAGCTTGGGCATATCAAATGGGATATGATGCCACATGTTGTTGATGCAGGTATGTTCGTTGAGTATCGAGAGTGGTTCTCATGGCACATGTTCCTTAGATTCATAGATCCAACGAAGCCCATTCCTGAGGTGGATGATCTATCAGATGATGATGGTGGAGATGATGATGATGGTGATAAAGATGGCCAGAGACCTTAGAGACAGAGGGTTAAGAGATCACCTAGGGCTCCTAGTGTACAAAGAGCTACAGGACCTCAGATGCGGGGTGGTCATGCTAGGGGACCAGGTGGGGGATTTGGTTAGCCTAGACAAAGGTGAGTGTAGGCACACGAACCTCCTTAAAGACAGGCTCCTAGCAGAGTTGGTGCAGAGTGGGATAGGCAGAGATACATACAGGTTCAGGTTGCCAGATAGGTCCCTCTATAGGTTCCAGTATAGGTACAGGATGCACAGAGACCTCCATCTCCATAGAGATAGGTTTATCCTTTGGTAGACCCATAAAGTAGTACAAAATAGGTGATACCATAGGTTTCTTTAGCACCACAGGTACCTCAGGCCCCTCCAGCATCACAGGCACCTCCAGTTACTTCGATTGTGGATAGCTTAGTTTAGGATGTTCGAGGTATACAGGTAGGGATGACTGCAGTTATTGGTCAGTTGGATCATGTTATGACTATGTTGCAGTAGTTTTTGGCTACATTAGCTCAGTTACCTTCCAGTGCTAGCACTAGTTAGGTGTAATACCCACTCATGTTTTGATTTTTAGTTGGTGATGTCATACTCTTTTAGGCATTGGTTTTAGTTGATTGGCCAAATTCTTTTAGGCTGCTTTCATGAGAGCTATTATTATTTTAGTTGATGGTGATTATTGGTTATGATGTTATGGATGATTATCATGATGTGATGATTTATGTTTTGATCATATTGTACTTACCCCATACTTGCATGTGTATGGTTATCATGCTTATGTATCTATTTGCATGTTGTTGTGGTAGAGGACGGAGACATAGTTACTTGCTTTAGCGAGATCCACACGTTCGACCGATCCCTATCATTGTTTTCAATATTATATTATGTATGTACATTCATGTTCTTTGATGACAGGATTGCAGGTACAGGGCATCATCTTCCCTAAATTGGCAGGAGTAAGGATGCCCATAATTATTCATCTCAATGGTAAAGAGGGGAGGTAACATACAGATCCAAAACCCTAACCTAATCCTAATCATCCTAATATTGGATGAGTTTCAGTATGACTACCCTATTCAGATTTGTCTAGGTTGACAGAATTTGAATACCCTCTCTCCTGAGTATGTGTGTGTTTTGCTTGATTATGCTTTTAGGTGATTTTTGGATTATTGAGTGGTTTTCCATATTCTATGATTTAATGGATTATAGTTGAATTAATTATTTAATTATATCCTAAGTTTATTTTAAATAATTAATTAAATTGAAATATTTGAATATTTTGATTTAATTAAATATTTAATTGAAAACTATAGTAAATGTTCTTATATGATTAATTAAATAATTAAATGTTTGGTTGCATGTAATATTGTGACATAAATATTTAATCTATCTAATTTAATATTTTATTAATTACATGTGCATGAATGTGTTGAAAAAGTATTTTCAAATTCAAATATCTCAACTTGTAATTAGGAGTCAAAGTTGAGTTGTGGCAATAAAGAATATTTTAATTATTTAATTTGGATTTACTTTCAATTTTGAGTGGAGTTAATTTAGGGATTGACTTGGGAGTTGTCATCAAGCTTTGCATGTTTAGGGGAATTTGAATCACTTTAGGGGGAATTGGTCATTCATTCTCTAATAACAGTTTTTTTGGATTTGGAGAGCTCTTGGTGATTTTGGGCTTTTTGAAGGATTGTGGATTGTTGTGGATCCTTGTTGCTTTGAAGTTTTCAGGATTTTTCTTTCTTGTGTGTGTGCTTGGATCTTCATAGTGGCTAGATCTGTGGTTGAATTGGGCTTGAGGGTTTTTAGATTTTCTTTCATCTTCCAAGCTACATTCTTCCATTTCTAGCATTGGAATCAAGGTAGGTTTCATTTTCCATGTATGGTTTCAATTTTCTAGATCTAAGGTTTTCAATGTTGATTTAGTGCATGTTTGTTATTTTGGCTTTTAAATGGATTAATTGTGGTTTATACATTTTTGAGTGTTCATTAGGACCCTAGATCTAAATTTTTTTCATTCTATGTATTCTTAGCATCGTAGGGTTATGCTGTCAAAATTTCAGGAAGAAATTCTCTCTAGATCTCTTAGAAAACAAAAAAATTAATCCTTTGTATAGTTTAGACTATAGAGAAAATTAAATTTATGGTTATTAATGTTTCAATGTTTTTGGGGTTTATGAGAAGCTTAGATCTATCATTTTCATGTTTGCATGTTTCTTAGCATAGTACCCTTATGCTGTCAAAAATTGCATGAAAAGATCTCTCCTAGAACTCCTAGAAATTGAAAAATCAATCCTGCCTATAGTCCTAACTATAGAAAAATTAAAGTGAATGAGTGTCTTTAATTTCATTGAAAAAAAATTAAATCATTTGGAAAAAAATTGACTCTCTGTATTTATACAGACTGGTGAAAAATATTTACCCAGAAGGGAAAAAGTTAAAAAAAATAATAAAACCCCTCTTTTTGGATTTTCCATTTTTGGATTTAATTCTTTAAAAAAAATAATAACTTCTTGTTAAAAAGAAAGTGTAGTTTAAAAAAAAATAAACGAAATTTATTTAAAAAAAAAAATTATAAAAAAAAAATTGATTGGGGAGTGGGTGGCAGGAGCCACCGCACCCCCCTCCCTCTGTGCATGGGCACCTGCGGATGGCAATGCGCCGCAGGTCCAAGGACCTGCGGTACCCACTGTGTAGTGGGCTCGCGAGGGTACCACTGCCCAGTGGGGGCCGCAGGCCTTGGGCCGCGGGTTTCCCACTGTGTAGGTAGCGTGGGGTGGGGCCAAGTTTTCCCCCCAATGTTTAAATTGATTTTTAATTAAATTAAATTTTAGTTAATTTAATTTAAATTTATTTAATTTAAATTTAGTTTTTATTAAATGTTAAAATTTATAATTAGTATTTTTATTAATAGTTTTAATTCAATATGTTAATTGTTAATTGTATTTAATATATATCAATTATTAATTTAAGTTAATACTATTTGTTTTATTATTAATTTGAAATTAATATATATATTGAGTATTAGTATAATTAATTTTGTTAATATATTTTATTAATTACTTTATTTGAAATGTAGCTATTTACTTTAAGTTAAACAAGTTTATTTCTAACTATGTAATTATAAGGAAACTCGAGGCTTTGGAATTGAGAGAATTAATTTGAAGTAATTAAGGGACACTTTGATTTGATTAGTTAATCACAAGAGGTAGTTGTAAATGGTTTTAATACAAATTACCCTAATTATTTCAGATTGAGTTTTTGATTAGATGGAGTTTATATTTGAGTTATCTATGGATGATTATATGTTTATAGTTTATTTTTTAGTTCTTTAAGACATTTTTGTTTCTATGCGTCTGTGTGGATCTCTTTTGTTTATATGCGTTATTATGGGGCATTAGTTGACCTAGGATGTATACAGAGGCCAGGGGAAAGTGTTTATATTTTTGTTACTCTATGGCATGTGTGTTCATGATATTACCCTAAACTGGCCATGTGACCCTTTCAATTCTATTTTTTGTTTGTGTACCTATGTGACCATTCTTAATTATGTGAGATACTAGATTTGGGGTACACTAAGGTTGTGACCTATGCTAGATCTGTTAGGATCTCTAAGCCTAGGGTAGGTTACCTAGATGTGTAGTAGGGGGTGGCTTGCAATAAGTTTTGTGTCCATAAGTGACTACTGGATTGATTATTGTGGAGTTTCTTAATAAGTGATAACTAAAGACATATTTGGGGATATTAAAATGGATTAATAAGAAGTTTCTTCACCCATGCTTGAGTGCTAGTATATGCTAAGGTGGTGTTGAGAAGATGTTAGTTTCCCTGCGAGGTACCTGACATAGTTAGTGGCCTTGTCAGTATGAGAGGTCATTAGCTCCGTGTATGGTTACTTAGGTGCCGGAATCCATTGGGATTATCAGGGCTGAACTTAAGGGTTAAATTTACATGATGACACCTTCCTTTACACATGATAGATTTCCTACATTGTCAGTTGCCTCTAGATTAGTGAGTCTTACCTTTTATGATGATGAGTACACTAGATTAGAGAGCTATGAGGATCCCTTGCTTAGTGGTTTTCCTTCTTGGTATTGGATATTCAACTAGGATCTGTTGTTATCTCCTTAGCACGATGCGGTGGACCTTTGTGGTTGCACACAGACGGGTGGTAGTGATTATTTATCCATTGAGATTCGACGTCCTTATACCACGTGCTTGATGGTTCTTGCAGATGAGCTGTTTATGTTCCTTCATCATTTATTATGTAATTTCATTATTGTAAATCTTGTATTAGAGTATCGCATGTGATACCTAATCTGGAAATTGTAATTAAGTAGTTTAGAGTGATTACCACATACCCTGCGACATGTGCAGTGGATGTGATTTTATGGTGGTTTCATGGTTATCCATGAGGATGTAATTATGGTTACGTAAGTTGTAATTTTTATACTTAATTAGATGGAATCTTTTGTTATATTGTTAGTTGTGTTTTGCTTTGAGTAATTCAACGTCATGGAACCCTTGAGTCATGTAATCTATGTGAGTGTAAGACATTTGTATAAATGGTAATTTCTTCCGCATGAATGTATGTCTCTTTATGCTAACTTAAAAAAAAATTATTCAACACACATAGTATCATGTTCTAGGTTAATCTCTCTTGGGTTCCTTGGAGGGGCGTTACATTTGGTATACGAGCTCTAGTTTTTACACTGGGAACTCTGGGAATTGTACGCCCATTAGGTTGTGTCTATCTTGAACTTGAAACTAAAACATAGACATACAACACATTTGTTTTTAAATTATTGATTTGTGATTTATTCACTCTTTAGATTATGTTTCAAGCTATGTGGTGAATGTTGTATCTATCTCTATTTGATTCAGGAATTATGCCTGAGACATGAGCAGCTAGAGGTCATGGTAGGGGTAGGTCTGGTTCCTATGGGGGAGGTCGATAGGCTAGTTCCTCCACTAGTGTTAGACAAGAGAGTGGTCAGGAATAGGATAGGGGTGAATAGAGGAGAGAGGATCAAGATGAGTCTGGTGGTTTGAATACTAGGCAGATCCTCCAGGCTATCCTAGATCGCCTTCTTGAGAGAGCCAGAGTGGAGCGGGAGGCATCTCATCACTCCCAGTAGGAGGAGAGACAAAGGGAGAGATCCAGGAGCCCTCATGGGAGGACTATATCAGTGGATCCAACAATGGTTGCAACCAACCACATGAGAGACCCGACGAGAGGAAAGACCATTCCTTTCACTGGATAGGATTCTAGTTTAGAGGCAGAGACTTGGTTGATAGATTTGGATAGATTTTTAATGATGCATCCCTTTAGTATTAATACTAAAGCAAGATACATCATGATGTAGTTGACACATTTTATGGCTATCTGGTGGAAGATTGAGGAACAGAAGCAAGGACTCCATATGGACACTATTACTTGGGAACTCTTTCCTGAGAACTTCAGAGATAGGTTCCTATCTGATCAGTGGAGGTAGTAGAGGGCTGACAAGTTTCATAATCTTAGACAACTAACATTGACTGTGGAGTAGTATGAGTGTCACTTTTATGAGCTCAAGCAGTACGGTAGATATAGCGAGGATACCACATTGTTGGTATAGCACTTTGTGCAAGGGCTTGATGCCTGCATTGTAGGTGACGTAAAGCTCTTTGAGCCTATGCACCTGTGAGCTGTGGTGATTAAAGACACTCTAGCAGAGGCTAATTTGGCAACGGGCCATGGGAGTCAACATGGTGGTCAGGCTAGTGGAGCTTTTGGAGCAACCTATAGAGGTAACCAGTCGCAGGGCGCTGGGAACTTCAAGAAGCCATCCAGTTATTATAGAGGTAATTAGAACCAAAGCTAGAGTCAGCATCAGCAGTAGCAGCAGAAGGCTGCACCTCCTACCCAGAGTGGTAAGAGTGTGATGAGTGGACAGTTCCATAGGCATAACTAGTCCAACCAGCCAGCTCAAAGCGCACAGCCTAGTGCGAGTCAAGGGAGTGTCCAATAGTCTAGTGCGCCCTCCAATAGGAGAGGCAATTTTAGAGGCATAGGATGTTTCACCTATGGTCAGTTTGGCCACATTACGGTGAATTGTCCACATAGAGCACCATAATTTTCTATACATAGGCCAGCAGCCTCAGAGCCTACCGTAGGAGGGGGTTCACATAGAGTGTTTGCAGCTCTTAATCAGAGGCAGGTAGAGCATAAGGGCATAATCATTGAGACTTTAGGTACTATCTGGGGTACTTCCATTTCTATATTATTTGATTTAGGAGGGATCGACTCTTTCATTTCACCTTTCCTTATTGAGCGTTGTGGTCTAGTTCCTACAAAGCAAGTGTTAGGTTGGTAGGTGGAAATAGCCTCAGGGGCTAGGGTAGCTACAGATTCCTTGGTTCATGGTTGTGAATTGAACCTAGGGAAGTTCATTACCTCGGTTGACCTATGTGTGATTCCTTTGGGGTCATATGGGGTTGTCTTAGGAATGGGCTGGTTGGGAGCTCATGGAGCTAAGATCGATTATAGAGAGAAGATCATCCTTTGCAAGGATGATGCTGGCAAGGAGTGTCGCATTATGGGGATTCCTTGACCCATATCCCTTTGCATGATATCCGCTATGCAACTAAAGTGATGTATGCGAAAGGGTTGTCAAATGTATGCAATATCTATGTATGAGATAGAAGGTATGGAGAGAAAAGTTAAGGCTTTGGATCATCCTATACTATAGTAGTTTATTGATGTATTCCCTAATGAGATTCCAGGCATGCCACCAAAGTGTCACATAGACTTCTGCATAAAGCTTGTGCCAGGAGAAGAGCCTATATCTAGAGCACCATATTGTATGGCTACTCACAAGTTGAGTGAGTTGAAGCTATAGTTAGAGGAGCTATTGGCAAAGGGGAGCATCCGCCCTAGTGTTTCTCCTTTGGGTGCACCTATCCTCTTTGTCAAGAAGAAGGATGGATCATTATGCTTGTGTATTGACTATAGACAGTTGAACAAGGTAACGGTCAAAAATAGGTACCCATTGCCACACATTGATGACTTGTTTGATCATATTTAGGGAGCCAAGGTGTTCTCTAAAATTGATCTTAAGTCAGGATACCACCAATTATAGATTAAGGATTCTGATATCCACAAGAAAACATTCCGTACACACTATGGACATTATGAGTTCATAGTGGTTCCATTTGGGTTGATGAATGCTCGATTGGTGTTCATGTGTTTGATGAATGGAGTGTTTTGAGAGTACCTAGATTGCTTTGTGCTCATCTTCCTGGATGATATATTGATTTACTCTAGATCCATGGAGGAGCATGAACAGCATCTTTGGCAGGTTCTGGAGTGCCTTAGGAATAATAAACTTTATGCTAATCTGGCTAAGTGTGATTTCTTCCAGACTGAGGTTCAGTATCTTGGTCATGTTATCTCTGGAGAAGATATCTCAGTAGATCCTTTGAAGATTCAAGCTATTATGGAGTGGCCAGCACCCACTAATGTGTCTGAGGTATGCAGCTTCATGGGTTTTGCGGGATACTACTGCAGGTTTGTGAAGAACTTCTCTAGGGTGGCACATGCCATTACTTCTCTTCAGTGGAAAGGAAAGAAGTTTGTATGGACAGAGAAGTGTGAGGAGGCTTTTCAGAGTCTCAAGGTGTGTTTGACCAGTGCACCTATCCTAGCTATGCCTGATCCAGTGGGAGATTTTGTTTTATGTGTTGATGCATCTTTAGAGGGTATTGGAGCTGTTCTCATGCAGGATGGGTGTTTGATTTCCTATGAGTCCCACAAAATCAAGGGTCATGAGCTTAATTACCCTACTCATGATCTAGAGCTAGCTGCGGTTGTCCATGCTTTGGTACGATGGAGACATTTTATTTTGGGACACCGATTTGAGCTTCATAGCGATCACCGTAGCCTTCAGTATATCTTTACCCAACCTAATCTAAATGCCAGATAGAGAAGGTGGATGGAGTTCCTTTGCGAATATGACTTTGAGATAAAGTATATTCAGGGCAAGAAAAATGTGGTAGTAGATGCATTGAGTCACAACTGACAGGCCATTCTAGCTTGGACTCTTAGTGTGGACTTGAGGAGTAGGATACTCTAGTCACTTCCTAGAGATACCTTGTATCAGGAGGTGAAAGATGAGATAGAGTCAGGGAGACCATTAAAGGGTAGATTCTCTAGCTATGTTATGGAGTTAGATGGGTTATTGCGTCATATGGGCTGGATCTATGTACAACCATTGGATGATTTGTGTATAATAGTGTTATCCAAGGCTCACCGTACACCCTATTCGACACATCCAGGTATCAAGAAGATGCATGTAGATCTTCAACAACTCTATCATTGGGCTGGTATGAAGAGGGAGATTGCAAAATTTGTGGCTAGGTGTTTAGAGTGTCAAAGGGTCAAGGCAGATCACCAACATCTAGCAGGGCTTCTTTAGCCTAATCTCATTCCATCTTGGAAGTGGGATATTATTTCTATGGACTTCATAGTTGGATTTCCTATGACACCTCATAGACATGATGCTATCATGGTGATCATTGATTGGTTAACCAAGGTGGCTCATTTATCACCTATGAGATCATCATACACAACAACTTTCATAGCCCGAGTCTTCATGCAGGACATTGTGAGACTTCATAGTATTCCTCTCTGTATTATATCGGATCAAGATCTTGTTTTTACCTCAACCTTTTAGACATCTTTACAGCATGATTTAGGTGCTCAGCTGAATTTTAGTTCAGCGTATCATCCTGAGACTGATGGATAGACAGAGCGGGTGAACCTGGTTCTAGAGGACATGTTTAGGATGTATGTCATGGACAGACAGACTCACTGGGAGGACTACTTGTACCTAGTGGATTTTGCATATAATAATGGATATCACAGTTCCATTGGCATGGCACCTTTTCAGGAATTGTATGGCCATCCTTGCCGTACACCTTTGAGTTGGGATAGATTGGAGGACCGTATTCTTCTTGGTCCTGAGATGCTTCAAGACATGGAGCAGCAGGTTGTAAGGATTTGTGAGCATTTAGTGACTGCACAGGATAGACAGAAGAAGTATGCAAATGCTCATAGGGTGGATAGATAGTTCGTAGTTGGAGATAAAGTGTTCCTGAGAGTGCACCCACGAAAGAGTCTGATCTATTATGGAAAGGGTTCGAAGTTGGCACCTCATTTTGTGGGACCATTTGAGATCCTAGAGAGGATAGGACCAGTTTCTTATCGACTTGCTTTTCCACCTAGCCTTTTGCGCATCCATGATGTTTTTCATGTTTCAGTTCCTAGGAGATATATACTTGACATTATGCATGTACTTGATTGAAATGCGTTATAGGTCGAGGATGGATAGCTGGCTTTGGATCCAATATGTATTCTGGAGCAGTGGGGTGTGATCCTCAGGGGTCACACCATAGAGCAGGTAAGGGTCCAATGGGACCCAAATGAGGAGACTTCAGTGACTTGGGAGGATGCAGCTAGATTACAGGATTTATATCCCTACTTGTTTATGGGCTTCTAGGAGTAAGCCTAATCCTAGGAGGGGTGGATGTAATACCCACTCATGTTTTTATTTTTAGTTGGTGATGTCATACTATTTTATGCATTGGTTTTAGTTGATTGACCGAATTCTTTTAGGCTACTTTCATGAGAGATATTATTCTTTTAGTTGATGGTGATTATTGGTTATGATGTTATGGATGATTATCATTATGTGATGATTTATGTTTTGATCATATTGTACTTACCCCATACTTGCATGTGTATGGTTATCATGCTTATGTATTTGTTTGCATGTTGTTGTGGTAGAGGACGGAGACGTAGTTATTTGCTTCGGCGAGATCCACACGTTCGACCGATCCCTATCATTGTTTGTAATATTATATTATGTATGTACATGTGTGTTCTTTGATGATAGGATTGTAGGTACAGGGCATCGTCTTCCCTGAATTGGCAGGAACGAGCATGCCCATAAATATTCATCTCAATGGTAAAGAGGGGAGGTAACATATAGATCCAAAACCCTAACCTAAGCCTAATTGTCCTAATGTTGGATGAGTTTCAGTATGACTACCCTATTTAGATTTGTCTAGTTGACAAAATTCTAATACCCTCTCTCCTGAGTATGTGTGTGTTTTGCTTGATTATGCTTTCAGGTGATTTTTGGATTATTGAGTGATTTTCCATATTCTAAGATTTAATAAATTATAGTTGAATTAATTATTTAATTATATCCTAAGTTTATTTTAAATAATTAATTAAATTGAAATATTTGAATATTTTGATTTAATTAAATATTTAATTAAAAACTATAGTAAATGTGCTTATATGATTAATTAAATAATTAAATGTTTGGTTGCATGTAATATTGTGACATAAATATTTAATCTATTTAATTTAATATTTTATTAATTACATGTGCATGAATGTGTTGAACAAGTATTTTCAAATTCAAATATCTCAACTTGTAATTAGGAGTCAAAGTTGAGTTGTGGCAATAAAGAATATTTTAATTATTTAATTTGGATTTACTTTCAATTTTGAGTGGAATTAATTTAGGGATTGACTTGGGAGTTGTCATCAAGCTTTGCATGTTTAGGGGAGTTTGAATCTCTTTAGGGGGAACTAGTCATTCATTCTCTAATAACAGTTTTTTTGGATTTGGAGAGCTCTTGGTGATTTTGGGGTTTTTGAAGGATTGTGGATTGTTGTGGATCCTTGTTGCTTTAAAGTTTTCAGGATTTTTCTTACTTGTGTGTCTACTCAGATCTTCATAGTGGCCAGATCTGTGGTTGAATTAGGCTTGAGGGTTTTCAGATTTGCTTTCATCTTCCAAGTTACATTCTTCCATTTCTAGCATTGGAATCAAGGTAGGTTTCATTTGCCATGTATGGTTTCAATTTTGTAGATCTGAGGTTTTCAATGTTGATTTAGTGCATGTTTGTTATTTTGGCTTTTAAATGGCTTAATTGTGGTTTATACATTTTTGGGTGTTCATTAGGACCCTAGATCTAAATTTCTTTCATTCTATGTATTCTTAGCATCGTAGGGTTATGTTGTCAAAATTTCAGGAAGAAATTCTCTCTAGATCTCTTAGAAAATGAAAAAATTAATCCTTTGTATAGTTTAGACTATAGAGAAAATTAAATTTATGATTATTAATATTTTGATGTTTTCAGGGTTTATGAGAAGCTTAGATCTATCATTTTCATGTTTGTATGTTTCTTAGCATAGTACCCTTATGCTATCGAAAATTTCATGAAAAGATCTCTCCTAGAACTCCTAGAAATTGAAAAATCAATCATGCTTATAGTCCTAATTATAGAAAAATTAAAATGAATGAGTGTCTTTAATTTCATTGAAAAAAAATTAAATCATTTGGAAAAAAATGACTCTCTGTATTTATACGGACTGGTGAAAAAGATTTACCCAGAAAGGAAAAAGTTAAAAAATAATAATAAAACCCCTCTTTTTGGCTTTTCCGTTTTTGGATTTAATTCTTTAAAAAAAATATAATAACTTCTTGTTAAAAAGAAAGTGTAGTTTAAAACAAAAATAAATGAAATTTATTTAAAAACAAAAATTATAAAAAAGAAATTGATTGGGGAGTGGGTGGCGAGGGCCACCGCACCCCCTCCCTCTGTGCATGGGCACCTGCGGATGGCAGTGAGTCGCAGGTCCAAGGACCTGTGGTACTCACTGTGAAGTGGGCCTGCAAAGGTACCACTACCTAGTGGGGTCTGCAAGCCTTGGGTCACGGGTTCCCCACTGCGTAGGTTGCGTGGGGTGGGGCCAAGTTTCCCCCCCAATGTTTAAATTGCTTTTTAATTAATTTAAATTTTAGTTAATTTAATTTAAATTTAGTTTTTATTAAATGTTAAAATTTATAATTAGTATTTTTATTAATAGTTTTAATTCAATATGTTAATTGTTAATTGTATAAATAATATATATCAATTATTAATTTAAGTTAATAGTATTTGTTTTATTATTAATTTGAAATTAATATTGTGAGGCCTCACCCCGACCCATCACAGTCTTACTGCTCGATCACACTTTGATACTTTATGTTTTGATACATTGATACACTTTTTGATTATCCTAACAGAGACTCAAGATATTATGTTATGATGATGATTATATTGTGTGGATTACATTTTGATATAGATTAGACCTAGATCAGATGGTTTTTTTTTATTATATATGTTTAGATAAATGAACTGATGAGAAGATCGAATCATGATTAGACTTGATTATTTCATGGATGTTATGTCATGATGATTATGGAATTTTTATGTTTTAAACTTTTCTTTATGAAAATTTCAATTAAGAATTTAATCTTGCTATTGATTGATGTTGCTAATTATAAATTGAAAATATATATATTGCATGTGATTTTATTATCTTGGACTACTGATGCTCAAGTTTAGTGTGCAAGAAAGAGAACCATGGAATTATTCAGAGAATCAGGGATAAACACATGTGAATTGAGTAAGCCAAGGTTTAATCCAATAAGGGATTGAAACCTCGTTGTAATGTGATCCTTGTTGTAAATGTAATTTGAATGTGTGTTAATAGTTTAATACTCATGTTGTTATTGTTTGGACATGTCATTGTGAATGTGATGTGTATTTTGTCTTGGTGTCACTTGACACTTGTGTTGTCCATGTGGATGATGACATGTCAAATTAGGGCTTGGGCAAGAATCAGAAAACCTTATAAGATGCTATATTAATCCCACTTGCATATATATGTCTTGTAGGGATCACATCAAGTTGGAACTCGGATTTAAACTTTAGGGGTACTTTGGAAGGGTCAAAAGTGACTCTAGAGTGTAATTTTGGCCAAATTTAGTTAACCCTAAGGGGGTACTTTGGGTTAGGGCTATTTTTTACCTATGGAGTAAACCTATATCACCATTATGGCCCTCCAAAATGCCTACTTTTAAAAAGTGGCGAAAATGAAGATGGCCACATGCATTGACTTGTCCCACACTCCTTACTAAACTGACAATTAAGAGGGGAGACAAGAGGTAAGGAAAAAGGACTAGAGGGCATGTCTCATTAATTGCTAAGTCTTGAGTACACTTTAGGGGCCCTTTTAGAGGATTGAAAAAATTTAGTGAGTGTTCACCCACTCTCCAATTTTGGAGACAACTAGGTTTGGAGAAAGAAAAGGAAAACAGGATAAGGGCTCTTCTCAACCACACTATTGCCATTTTTCTTGGACCAAAGGTTGGTGAATTCTTTCCATGGAGGAATGCTTTTGCACTTAAGCTTTGCATGATATTGTTGAAGGAATATGTAAATCTTGTATAGATTCATTAATGTAATCTTGTAATGTGTTGTTGAATGTAGAAGTTGATGTTATGTGTTAGGTTTGGGATGCATTTGAGTTTTGTTTCATCTCTTATTCTTTTGAATTTGGGAGTATTGTTCATGGGAGTTTTAAGGCATTACTCACCCTTTGGGAAGGGAAGAAGTGGCCTTGGGTGAAGGGGTTAGTTGGGCTCTCCATTGTAGTGAGAGTCTCTTCTCTTGAAGAAGAGGGATAAATTCATGGAGTATGGGCTCCATGAAGCCATGTTGTAAAAATGGTTTTGGTATAGAAATGACCAAATTGTGTATATGGAAGGAATTCCAATTTTAGCCTTGAAAAGGCATGAGAGAAAACTCTTGTTGAGAAATTTGAATGTAATGTCATTCTCCTCCTTGGAAAATCCCACCTTCACCCTACTTCAATGGGTTTGGAAAGCCCATTTGTGAAAACCTTGGTTGGGAGTAAATTGTTGTGCATCTATGTTATTTGTGAAATTGGAATGTGCTACCTTATTTAGTCTTGGTTCTCCAAGCTCGGGGGTGGTCTCTCTTGAGGCCATGGTTGGGAGGTGAGCTCCCATGGTTTCCTTCATGTTTTATTGTAGTTTTTGAAATCAAGTTGGATGTGGATGAGTTTTGAAAGAAGTCTTCTTTTGGTGTTGTTGAGAAAGAGAAACCTTGTGGTTGCATGAATTACTCCTTGTGAATGAGGAGCATTTTTTTTTAAGTGTTGTGAAGCTTATTTTATAGCTTGTTGAGTAAAATGTAAAAAGCTCTCATTCCTTTTGTAATAATTTTCCATGCATGTAAACCTTGTGATTGATAAGTCTCGAAACCTCTCTTGTATGTAATTTTAAATTTTCAAGTTAAGAACACTATATGTTCCTTTGAAATTCTAAAATTTTAGCTTAATTAGATCAATATTTCATCTTCAAAATCATTGCATTCCAACCCTTGAAAAGAAGTGATTAACTTACTAAATATATTAAGTCATAGAAATTGATGTAATAATAATAAAAAAAATAAATCACCTAACATTAGTGATCAAGTTATAGTTTCATAATATTGGAAAACAAAAATAAAACAATTAAAATCATGTATGTATCTTCAAAAAAAATATATACAAACAAACTTACCATATCATTTTCCATCTCTCTGGAAAATGTATGGGGAGAGATTTAATTCCCTCCCCTTACACATTACACAGAGAATATTCTTTTGTAGATCCCATTACTAATTTCCCTTTATTATTCCCCTAAACATACCCTTTAGCTACTCTCTTAATACTATGATTAAACTTTACTGGGGAGGCTTAATTCTTCTCACCCACCCTCATGGGCCCCACCAGAACTCTTCCCCTTAACTCTCTTTGTTCCATGTGAAATTTAAGGGAAGTGCTGACATGTAATACATCATTAACCAAAGTAATAAACTCCTTTCCCTTTGGTTGTAGTTGATTTGACCTTTGATGGTAATACTTCCCTTGGACCAATGTTTTTTAATATACTTTAAACTTAGGAAGGGTGTTTTTGGGCCCCACCATATCCATGGAGAAATTCACATGCTCCCCTCTCTCCTTGGTTTTGATGCACCTTTCCTTTTCATGCAAATTAAATCTATGTTTGCCTTACCTTATATTGTTGTGGCCCCCACCCATCTTGGTTCCTGCAAATTCTTCTTCTAAAGTCTTCTTCCCTCATAAATTTCACAAGTTTTGATAAGGCTTTGGGCATGGGATAGGATGTGACCTTTGATAGGTGATAGGTGCTAGTGGATAGGTAGGTTATGTATAGTTAGTTATAGGTAGTTTTTTAGTGAATGATAAAGTTAATAACATAATTAGATTCAATTAAATATTGACCAATATATTTAAATTATGTGCTTTTTCTATCTATTGGGAACATAGTTAAATGGAGCATTATTTTTAGATAGATTAATTTAGTTAAATAGGTTTAATTATTATTGTTTAATTTAATTTATGAAGTTTCATTAAGAGATGTAATTCCTATCTAAATTGTATAGTTTAATTTGAAACTTTAAGTTTTATATGAAATATATATATGTTTGCTAATATGTTATGGGATTAATTCTGTATTGTTTATTAAAATCATGTAATTTTGTGTAGATAAAGTTTATTTATTTGTATAGTTTATTATTGATTACAGATGTAGTTTCTATGTGGAATATATAGATAGATGTTAAGGTAATTACGATAAATTGAATTATGTTGTCATGTGTTTCAAGAGGGTAGAGGTCAATGTAAATTTTCTAATTGAGATCAATTTAATATTCTATCAAGGAATTTAAGGACTATAGTTTTATGGAAAATTGTATGGAAGAGCTTAATTATTGTTAGGAGGATAAGGATTAGATTAGGTTTTGATTATTGAATTTTAAACTAGTGGTTAATGGTCGAAAGAAATTGGGACTAGAATTTAATGAATAAGTTGTAACAAAGGTTAGAAATTAAGTGATTACCAGAGAAATCTAATTCAATGTATGTCTCTTAACAATAGACTACCATCATGATACTGTACATAGATTAAGACATGAAACTAGAGTTAGACCAACCTGATCCAGGTGTTCACGTAAACCGTATGACTAGTTGATGCTCTAATTCTGCATCTATATGTGATGTGCTCCTAATTTAACCTTGTATAAACCTTTTAATTCAAAGACTACCCTTACCATGATATCACATCACCTCATATTCATCCTTGTTAGTGGTTTACACTTGCGTTTTAAAAATTAATTTGTATGTGTGTTTTGCCCTAGTTCTAAGCATGACAAATATATATTGAGTATTAGTATAACTAATTTTATTAATATATTTTATTAATTACTTTATTTGAAATGTAGCTATTTAATTTAAGTTAAACAAGTTGATTTCTAACTATTTAATTATAAGGAAACTTGAGGCTTTGGAATTGAGAGAATTAATTTGAAGTAATTAAGGGATACTTTGATTTGATTAGTTAATCACGAGAGGTAGTTTTAAATGGTTTTAATACAAATTACCCTAAATATTTCAGATTGAGTTTTTGATTAGATGGAGTTTATATTTGAGTTATCTATGGATGATTATATGTTTATAGTTCATTTTTCAGTTCTTTAAGACATTTTTGTTTCTATGCATCTGTGTGGATCTCTTTTGTTTATATACATTTTTTTTTATTATGGAGGCATTAGTTGACCTAGGATGTATATAGAGGCCAGGGGGAAGTGTTTATATTTCTGTTACTCTATGGCATGTGTGTTCATGATAATACCCTAAACTGACCATGTGACCCTTTTGATTCTATTGTCTATTTGTGTACCTATGTGACCGTTCTTGATTATGTGGGATACTGGATTGGGGTACACTAGGGTTGTGACCTATGCTAGATCTGTTAGGATCTCTGAGTCTATAGTAGGTTACCTAGATGTGTAGTAGGGGGTGGCTTGCAATAAGTTTTGTGTCTGTAAGTGACTACTGGATTGCTTATTGTGGAGTTTCTTAATAAGTGATAACTAAAGACATTTAGGGATATTAAAATGGATTAATAAGATGTGTCTTCACCCATGCTTGAGTGATAGTATAGGCTAAGGTGGTGTTGAGAAGATGTTAGATGTTAGTTTCCCTAGATGTTAGTATAGCATTGTCAGTATGAGAGGTCATTAGCTTCGTGTATGGTCACTTAGGTGTCAGAATCTATTGGGATTATCAGGGATGAACTTAAGGGTTAGATGTATATGATGACACCTTCCTTTACACATGCAAGATTTTGTACATTGTCAGTTGCCTCTAGATTAGTGAGTCTTACCTTTTATGATGATTAGTACACTAGATTAGAGAGCTATTAGGATCCCTTGCTTAGTGGTTTTCCTTCTTGGTATTAGATATCTGACTGGGATTTGTTGTTATCTCCTTAGCATGGTGGGGTGGACCTTTGTGGTTCCACACGGATGGGTGGTAGTGATTATTTATCCATTGAGATTCGACATCCTTGTACCAGGTGCTTGATGGTTCTTACAGATGAGCTCTTTATGTTCCCTTATCATTTATTATGTAATTTCATTATTGTAAATCTTGTATTAGAGTATCACATGTGATACCTAATCTGGAAATTGTAATTAAGTAGTTTAGAGTGATTACCACATACCTTGAGGCATGTGCAGTGGATGTGAGTTTATGGTGGTTTCATGGTTATCCATGAGGATGTAATTATGGTTACGTAAGTTGTAATTGTTATACTTAATCAGATGGAATCTTTTGTTATATTGTTAGTTGTATTTTGCTTTGATTAATTCAATGTCATGGAACCCTTGAGTCATGTAATCTATGTGAGTGTAAGACATGTGTATAAATGGTAATTGCTTCCACATGAATGTATGTCTCTTTATGTTAACTTTAAAAAAAATTATTCAGCACACATAGTATCATGTTCTAGGTTAATCTCTCTTGGGTTCCCTAGCAAGGCGTTACATCAGGCACAACGTTTCATACAGGATAGATTAGGTGATGGGAATCCCAATGTTGCAGGAGGTTCAGGTATAGGTATTGTGGGAGATGGATCAGGTTCCCCTGTTGGGTCATGAGATAGATAGGGATCTATGATATCTAGATATTGTATTGATGTATCATGTGGAATTTTGATCAGGACTTTGATATATGGATCATTTTGTTGATGTATCTTTGATATATAGATTTGTTATAGACATTTGATGATGGACATTTATTACTGATGATCTTCCATTGATTCCCCTTTGATGATGTTGTTATGAGATTTATTTTATGTAAATCTACATGATTCTATGATGCATTTACTTTTATTATGCTATGGATGCAATGTCTTATTGTAGGACATAGATAAATGGATGCAAATGTTGTTAATGAAACTTATTTCTATATGATTTTCTGATCTTAATTTGATGTATGGATAATGAAATGCAATGATATGGATGCAATACTTAGTGCAAATGGTAAATGAATGCAACTATCTTTTTGGATTTTGATGTATGCAACTTAATTTATGAAATGCAAGTCCTAAATTATGATTGTATAAATGACTAATGATTAATGTTTCTTTTCTTTGCTTTTCTCTTGATATGAATATATAATGAATAATGAATAATGATATGAATGCAAAAGATAATCTCATTTTGATGATTTGAAACCATTGAATTGATGTAACGCCACATTAATTAACCCCCTTGAACTTGGAAAAATGCCAAAAATAAAGGCCATTAATCTAACATGAAAATGCAATGCAACTAATTGTCCTTGAGGTTTGCAAAAGAAATGCAAACAAAGATATATTTTCATCATTGAGCATTGTGGAACTAGGATTTGATACAATCCTTATTGGTGCCACTGTGACCATAAGGATATGAACATGACTTTCATCTCATTTGGTAACCTTCTGCGAAACCGATTACAACCCTCACTAGTTGAATGACCAACTATGGGAGTATGAATACCGGGTTAATCAGATTCAATGTTGCAAATAGATGTTAGTATTAAGATATTGAAGATCTAAATAGCCAAGGTATCCTTTTGTGTGAACAAACAAAGGTAAACCCTTCTTCCTATATGAATGTCCTTGATGGTTCTTTGATGACCATGTCCTTAGACAAATTCACACAAGTTAAAGAATCTTTGTCAAAATAGTTACACAGAAGTTAAGAAAACATCATGTCTTCATCATTGCCAATCTAGTTGAAACATCATCGATTAGCTAAAAAGAACATGACTCAAAAAAGTCAATGAAAAGTCATCAAAAATTCCAAGTGTTTTGAAATGTATCAAGATTTTCAAAAAGAATTCCGAACATGCTGATCATTTAGAGTTTGTCAATTTTTAATCTTGATAAAATAAGTCAATGAAACTCAAGGATAAAGTTATATGATCAAACTATTTAGGTTTGAATAATGATATCCATCAAAGGTTCCAAAATCTTTCTCTCTGAATCTGAAAATCTGCTTCCATTGTATGGCCAAAATTGTGCACTTTTGAATCTGTTTTGTACCAAAATTCATGATGATTGCCCCCAAGTGATAAATGTGATCAATGTGAAACTTAGGGTTAAATGAGACCTAGAATGAAACAATGCAGCTTTGAGACTTTATTATGACCTATGCACAAATGACAGATGCAATGAGGATGTACAAGATGAGATGAGGAAATGCAATATGTACAAATGCGACTAGGAAAGACCTAAGGGACAAAAGGTGCCTGTTTCAAGGTTTTCACCTTTTGGGATAATTGCTTTTTTTCTTTTGATTTTTTTTTTTTTTTTATCATCAAGGCGCCTATTTGCTAGGCTTTCACCAAGACAAAATTTTCTCTTTTTCAAATTTTTTTTATTTTTAATTTTTGATTTTTGATTTTTTTGTATCATCAAGGCGCCTATTTGCTAGGTTTTCACCAAGACAACATTTTTTTATTTTCCAAATGTTTTTGATTTCTTCATGCTCAATTTTCTCCTTTTTGCTAATTTTCTACTTTTCCAATGTTTTTGGCTTTTGAACTTTCTGATTTTTTTGGATTTTGATCTTTTCTTCTTTTTTTTTTTTAATTTTATTTTTTTTTATTTTGACTTTTTCACATGTACAAAGGTGATGATGACTCATCTGATACTCTCAACTGATAATCTTTCCTCAGATACTCTTTCATCTACTCAGATGTAAAATCTCTTAAGATGAATGCTATTGATAGGTTCTTGTAATTCATCACCATCACAATCAACTAATTTGTAAGTCCCCATTCCAAAAGAAGAAACAATGACAAAAGGACCAAGCCAATTTGCTTCCAACTTTCCTTTCTTTTCTCTATCAACTTGATTTTTTGGATTCTCCCTCAACACTAGATCTCCCACTTGAAAGGTTCTTGGTTTAATATGCTCGTTGTGATTTCGTGAGATTTGATTCTAATACACTTTCAAATGATCATAAGATTGAGTTTGGTGTTCCTCCAACAAGTCCAATTGTTGAATTTGGGCAACTCTATAATCCTCATCCATGATTAATCCATACAATGACACTCTTAGGGATGGTATTTCAACTCTACCTGACTTACCAACCGATCTTTTGAGGATTTTTAGGATATTCTTGTTGGTAGCTTATGCTTGTCCATTACCTTGGGGATAGTAAATGGATGAAGAGTGATGAATAATATGGAATGTGTCACACAGTTCATCTACATCCTTGTTATTAAACTATTTTCCATTATTCATGATGATGGCATGAGGAATGTCATATCTGGAAATGATACGATTAAGGATGAACATGGAAATTTGCTTCCCCATTGGAGTTTTTAAAGGGATGGCTTCAACCCATTTAGTGAAGTACTCTGTTGCGGCGAGGATGTACTTATGTTTGTTTGAAGAAGGTGGATAGGTCATTCCAATCAAATCAAAACCCCATTGGTAGAATGGCCATGTTGTGACAAATGGGTGTAATTCTTGTGCCAGTTCATGGATCATGTCTCCATGGTATTGACATTTTGCACAAACTTTTACAAACTGACAAGCATCTCTTTCTAAGGTTTTCCAAAATTACCACATGCGTAGGATTTTCTTAGCTAGGTTTGAACGACTTGAATGTGACCCACAAATCCCCTCATGGACATCTTTTAAAGCTAATTTTGATTCATCTTCCTCTAGACATCTAAGGAGTGTTCCGTCAAGACCCTTATGATACAATGTGTTAGAAAGGATGGTATAACAAGCAACTTGTCTTATAAAATTTTTCTTTTGAGCACAGGTTTGATCTATAGGTAAGGTTTGGTCTTTTAGGTAGGCATAAATGGGTCCATACCATGGTGAGTCATGTCCATTTAAAAGGGCAATAATTTGGGTATCAGGTAGGTCAAATGCTAGTTTAATCAATTCTTCCACCAAGAACTCATACCTTTCATTTTGATCAGGCATTTGAAGCAAAGATGACAAGGTAGCCCTTGTGTCCGCTGCTCTGTTCTTGTCTCATGAGGTTTGTTCAAAAGTAATCAAAGAAAAATACTTTTTCCAATCATCCACCAATTCCTTGTAAGGCATCTATTTTTCATCCTTGGTATTATATTCATTATTGACTTGATTTATAACTAATTGAGAGTCCCCATAGAATTGTAATTCTGTGACATTCCATTCCAAGGCCATCTTGATACCTATGACCAAAGCTTCATACTCTATAATGTTGTTTGTATAAGGAAACAATAACTTGTAAGATTTTGGGATTGTGTAACCTTGTGGTGTGATCAAAAGAATGCCTGTCCCACTACCATTTTGGGTGTAAGATCTATCAAAGTATAAAGTCCACATATTAGCTTCCACATTAACAATCTCAAAATTTGGAAACTCCACTTGAATTGGATGTGTAGACTCTAAAGGATATTCAGCCAATTGATCTACAATAAATTGACTTTTGATTGCTTTCCTATCTACATACTCAATGTTGAACTCACTAATCACCATTACCCACTTTGCAATCCTTCCAGTTAGAGTTGTTTTGCTAAGTAGATATTTCAATGGATCAATTTTGGCTATGAGCTTCACCTTATGCATCAACATATAATGTCTTAACTTTTGAGAGGAAAATACCACTGCTAGGCAAGCCCTTTCCATGAAGCTATAGTTTAATTCATATTTGATTAAAGTTCTACTCAAGCATTAGATAGCTCTTTCTTTTCCTTCATTATCCTCTTGTGCCAATATGACTCCTAAAGATTTTTCCATTGCTGATATATAGAGTAATAAAGGTTTTCCTTTAATAGATGACATCAAGATGGGTATATTCATCAAGTATGTTTTCAACAATATAAAGGCTTTATCAAACTCCTCATCCCATGTAAAGATTGTGTCTTTCTATAGCAACTTTGTGAATGAATGGCATTTTTCCTCTAATTGAGAAATGAACCTCCTTATAGATTGAAGTCTTCCTTAAAGTGACCTCATTTGACTAATATTATTTGGAATGTCCATGTCCATTATTGCTTGTACTTTTTTAGGATCTACTTCAATGCCTTTTGCAGAAACAATGTACCCTAGGAGTTTTCCGGATTGTTCCCCAAAAACACACTTCTTTTGGTTGAGTCTCACTTTGAATTGTTCTAGCCTTGTGAAAATATTTTTAAGTATGGGTAAGTGATCTTTTCTTTCATGTGACTTACCTAGAATATCATCCACATATTCTTCGAGGAAGGTGTGCATCATGTTATGGAAAATGGTAGTCATTGCTCTTTGATAAGTTGCTCGGGCATTTTTGAGACCGAAGGGCATTAAATTCCAACAGAAATTACCCCATGGGCATGTAAAGGCTATCTTCTCTTGATCTTTAGGTGCAATGAAAATTTTATTATATTCACTAAATCCATCCATAAGTGAAAACATAGAATGACTGGCAGTTAGATCCATAATAGCATCAATGCTAGGTAATGGAAAATCATCTTTTGAGAAAGCAAGGTTTAAATCTCTAAAATCTATGCAAAATTTGATGGATTTATCATGTTTAGTAACCGATACAATGTTGGAGATCCATTCTGCATATGAAATTACTCTTATAAATCCTACCTTGAGTAACTTTTCCAATTCTGCATTTACTAAAAGGGCTACATGTGGATGCATTTTTCTCAATTTCTGCTTGACGGGCTTAACCTCGGGTTTCACATTCAAATGATGCATTATGAAACTTGGATCCAATCTGGTCATGTCAGCATATGACCATGCAAAGTTGACTTTCTTTTCTTGAAAGAATTTGATGAACTCTTTCCTCTCCAAGGGACTCAAAGATGCTGCCAAGTGAATAAATTTAGGATCCACTTCGGTACCAATGTTAACCTTTTCTATGGGTTCAATGAGTATAGGTGATCTTTCATCTTCATGTGTTGGTAAGGTTTCCAATCTCTCTTCCTTAGGTGCCACAGTTGGGTTTTCACCTTCAGAAACATCCTTTATTTTTACTTTTTTGGGTCTAGCACTACCACATGGTGGTTTTCACCACTAGACCTTCTCATTTTTTTATATTTGTTTCTTTTCATTTTGTGGATTGAGAGGTTGAAACCTACCCCTATCATCATTTCCAAAGTGAATTCATTGATGGAATAATTTGGTTCAACCACATTTATGTATAAGGCCATTGCATTGTCATTTGGGAAGTATAGTAAGTCATTTGGCTCAGAAAGATCCCAATCAATAATTTTGGGGTTCATTAAGGACAAGGATTCATTAGATGGATTATCATGTGAAGGATTTAGGGACATGAATTCTTTGGATGGTTCATACATTGTATCATCAAGGTCTATGAAATGTGCCTCTTCAAGATGGTCCATGGAAGAAGGATCAAAATCCTCTTCACTAGAGTCCTCTAAGATTTCCATGGGAAAGAAAGTGTGTGGATTAAACACTAGCTTAGAATCTCCCACCCAAGAAGGTACCCAAGGTTCACCTACCTATTTATTGTAAGGAGGTGCTTGTTCTACATTATATTGTTGAGGTTCACTTGATGTTTGAGTAGAAGTCGAACCTTGAGTCACGTGTTCTTGATTCTCAACTTTAGGAGTTCCATAAGTGTGAATGGTATCAACCTCTATGTCATGAAAAGATTCTTTAGAAAAGTAATCCCACTCATAATCCCTAGAATCATCTTCACTTTTGGAGCCTACCATGTGTATATGTGCATGAAAATCATGCATGGGACTTAAACTTTCTCCCTTATGTTGAAAACCTATGTCGGCTTTCTCTCCTTTTTCTCTCCAAACTGGTTCAATAGGTTCTAACAATCCCCTATGTTGAACTCCTAATGGTCCTCTTCCCTTATATCCCATTTTCTTCATGATATCAAATCCTTTTCCATATTGATCAGTTTGGATGTTGATATGTTGCACCATTTCAATAGGATTAGCTGAATTATCCTCCTCTTTATAAAGCCATTGCAATACTTCATTATCCTCTATTTCCATTTCTTATTTGTCACATTCTCTCACAAAATGAGAATTATATTTGTGGGGTTGATGATTTTTGGATGGCTTCCCATGTATCCTTGGAGATGTAGGTAAATCAAATAGGGAAACAAAATATTCCCCTACCCCTTTTGAGTGAATTTTGCATTGTTTCTCAAATTGATTCATGATGTCACTCATATTTTGATAATGATCCTTGTTAGCTTGTTCTCTTTCTTCCTTAGTAGGTTTTGAAGTTTCCATTCTCAATGTTGAAGTCTTGACCAAATTATCATTTGAATTTTGACTCTCATAACTCATCTTTTCTTTTCCCTTAGTTGATGTAGTTGAGTTAGTTTGATTAGGGTTAGAATTTGATGTAACATTTGATGTTGGCTTTGAAATTTCCTCTTTATCTTTTACCATGATAATATCAGGGATGAATCCTTCCATATTATGAGGTATTAATAGTTCATGACTTGGATTCAAGGCATTGCAATATTGGAATGGGTTTGAATCTCCTCCAATCATGATCTCTTCCCCCATGTGTGGAAAATTTATGCATTGGTGATAGGTAGAAGGTACCACTTGCATTTCATGTATCCATGCCTTCCCAATAGGATATTGTAAGTCAATTTCATATCAAGGACCTGACATATGTTATTCTTTTTGATAGGTCCCACTTGAATTGGTAGAATAATCATACCCTTTGAAGATCGTTACTCATCATCATAAGCCTTAATGGTGATTTGATTTTTAGCATCAATGGAAGACTCAGTTAACCCTAATGACTTGGCAAGGTTTAAAGTGAAAATATTAAGACCAAATCCCCCATCTATGAAAACTCTCTTGACCCTATGCCTTTGGATTAACACTTCTATGCGCAAGGGTAAGTTATGAGGATGTGTGATATACATATTATCTTTCTCTAAAAATGAAAGACAATGAGGGGCTATGAGATGTCCTACCATGTTTTGAAATTTATCTTCCTCCAAGTTTATAGGAATGGTAGTCTCAACTATGGCTTTTTCCAAGATCTCCTTGTGATTAGGAGATAATTTCAACAAATCCAAAATTGATATTTGTGCTGGAGTATTTTGTAATTGATCCACCAAACTATAAGGCTTTGTTGTAGGTGGTGTTTGTTTAGCCAAAATAATTGGTGTTTTGGGACCAATAGTAATAGGAGTACCCCCTTGTAGGGTAACCTTTGAGGCTTCCCCCCTTGTGATGGCATTAGAGGTCTCCACTTTAGGTTTATCATTGATCACCACAACATTGATAGTACTCTCATGACCGGATAAAGCATTGATAGTATTATCATAGGTATGTGCAAAGTTAACATTATTATTGCCTCTCGCATTGTTCCCATTGTTTCCTCCATTGTTTGAATTGGAAGATTCTCCTTTTTCATGTTTATAGAAAGGAGTCTTAAAGGTCGTGTCATCTTCATTAGTTTCAGGGCCTTATACCTTTATAACACCATTTTCAATGAGATCTTGTACCACATGTTTGAGACACATGCAATCATTGGTCTTATGTTCTTAATTTCTATGGTACTCATAATGGTTATTCTCACTCCACCAATTTGGCTTGATTTGAGGTTCATATGGTTGAGCCCTAGGTAGATCAATAAGTTTATTTGCAATAAGTTTCCTTGATGCATTTTCCAATGGTTCACCCAAATTAGTGAATGTCCTTTTGGGTGTAGGTGCAAAGAAAGGTTTAGGATTGTAAGCCCCTTGATTATTCCCAAAGTTGTTATTAGTGTTGTTGTTGTTAAAGGGAACTTTGGGTGCTTGATTCAAATTATTGGATTGAACTAAATTTTGGGTGAGATTGAAAGGGGTGGCCTTTAAAGTATTTGCCTCTACCACTCCATTGTTGACCACTCCTTTATTGTTGTTATTTCTCATCCAAAACTGATTGTTGTTAGGGGTATTGCAATTTTGATTGGTATTGGAGGTATTGTTGTTGTTGTTATTCTTGTTATCCTTGTAAAGTTTAATCTCTCCACTTCTGACCAATACCTCTTTTGTGGTAACCCCATTCTCAATTAGGTCTTGGAATGACCTAGGACATTGTAGCCTTAACCAATAGTTCATTTCATGATTCAAGCTATTCACAAAGATATCCATCTTCTCCTTTTTAGGTACACTTTGAGGGTATCTAGAAAATACCACTTTCCATCATTGTAGGAAAAGTAAAAATCCCTCTCCTTCTCTTTTCTTGGTGTTACATAAATTAAGCATTGTAATTATAAGAGTAAAGAGTTACAAACTTAGAGGCCATTTCTTCAAAGGTTCGAATGTCAGAGGGTAACTTAGAAAACCACTCCATTTCCATACCTCCCAAACTTCTAGGGAATAAACTCATTAGGTAAGTTGTGTCATGCATAAATATTGAATTAAGGCACAAAATTCCCTAAAGTGATCTTAAGGATCAGTTGTTCCTTCATATTTATCATATTTAGGAAAGATAGAATTAGTTGGGAATGGAACCATGATTAATGACTTATCAAATAGAAAAGGACACAAAGCTTTGATAGAAAAGGGTTTAGGAACCCCACTTTGTTTCATCGTGTCCAATTACATTTGGAAAAGTTGGAATTGATCGTTCATGGCTTCAGCTTCCTTTTGCTTAAGTTTGTTGACATCATAGTCATGTGGAAGTTTGAGACCCGTTTGTGCTAGGTCTAGAAAATAATTTTCCTTGTCTTTTTCCAACACTTTTTCCATAAGCTTCATGAAGAAGGGACTTTGCATTTCTTCATTGACCTTTTCATCAGTTGCTTCTTCATCATTTGGGTCAATTTTTCCCCCATTGTTATAATTTAACCCTTGGTTAATAGGGTCAAGGTTAATTCCTCCAAGGTTGTTGTTGTTTAACCCTTGATTGTTAGGGTCAATGTTTCCTCCTCCATTTGTATTGTTGTTTGATCCTTGGTTATTTGGATGACCATTCACTCCTTTATTATTGTTTGTATCCTTGTTGACATGATTGATTTGGTTAGGATCCATATTGCTAAATGGAAAGGACATTGTTGGCTCTGTTTCTTTTATAGGTTCCGGCAAAGGTCTTGAAGAATTAAAAGGATCACCCAAAAAAGGACACTCTTGTCTTAGATAAGATCCATCAGGTTGTAGGGGTAGCCTTGATGTAATGAGATCACATAAAATTTGGCATGAACATAAATTGAATGAAAATCTTAGGCTTTTTATCAAACTTAGTTGATCAATCCTTGGATGGTTTTTCAAAAGGCCCAACAATGAAGGATTCTGATCAATTTGTAGTTACACAGAGGTAAAATCCTAAAAAGGGTATCCAAAAATGTTAATATCTTGCTTTCAAACGTCTATGAAACATCCATTATTTTCCCTTCTTTGTTTCTGGGTGGCTCTTGCATGTGTGTAGGCGACCTTTAAATATTGATAAGCGGTTACTAAAATTCTTCTGCGCGATGCTCTGCAGTTCACAGGCGGTGTTTTCTTGTTGATAGGTGGTTTTATAATGTTTATACGTGACACTCTCTAGTGTCTTACGTGGATTATGAAAGTTTCCAAGCGACGTTTCAAAGTTACAGGTGGCACAAAATTGTTTTTAGGTGGCCCAAAATTGTTTATACGCGGCACTTTGCTGATCAAGGTTGAAATTTTTAATTTTTTGGATTTTAAAAAGTTTAATAGTTTTGATCAGACCTGTTAAAGAATATTCTTGCATGAAAATAAAGTACAAACTCAACACACACACCAAATTTTCACCATATCCCTAAAACAACACTAAAAGTGTATGTTCTTGGATGTTTTTATGGGTACAACACAAGTTCTTCCAAGCAATCTACCTAGAGTCAAACAAATATGGCTTTTAAAAATGGCTCTAAAAAGGTAGGCTTACTATTTGACAAGGTTTTAATCACACCTCCATTCTAAATCTTGTCAAGTTCCTTTACCCCCTTGCGGGCTTTCCACATGCATAAAAGTACAATTTTGTGCAATCCTGAAGGACTACTCGAGGAAGTGAGGATGACTTACACAAGACTTAGTCACTTTCTGATTAAGGTAAAGTGCATTTTTTTTATATTGGGTGTGATGATATCACACCAAAAGTGATTTTCTCCCACTTTGGGTCATTCCCTCTCACCGTGATCGTAACGAAAATCTTGGGAGGCAGGCCCTTTAAAGCTCTATTTTAATATAGCATACATGGAAAGTGGAAAAATGAACTTAGTCCAACAAGTTTGTGAATTTGATTCACTCAAAGAGTGAAGAGCATATCCCAATTGTCTTCCTTCCTTCCAAACACTTCAAGCACTTTTTGTTCTTTTTCAACCCCTTGACAAGGAGGTTCTTAAAAAATGAAGTTTGTGGTTCAATTAATCCTCCCTTTCTTTCTACCACCAAAACTTGACACTTTTGGCTTTTTGATCAACTTTGGAAAGTTGAGAGCATATACCTAATGTATCATTTGAATGGAAACTAATAGGGTGTCCCTAATTATTCTAGATTCAAAGGATTTTCCACAATTTAAGCAATGCAAGCTTGATTTGAAAAATACCTTGTTTCAAAGCTAGCAAAGGCTAGGCGCATTTTTGATGTATTTTTCCTTTTTTGCTACTCACCTAGTGGCGATCGTTCCCAATTTGGCTCCTCCAACAAGTTAGTCAACACAAAAAAGACAAAGTGAAGAAAAACTTGCAAATCCAATTGACAAAATGTTCCTAAGTTCTTTTTGATTAAATTTTGCAAAATCAAGCTTAAAGAACTCAAAAAAACAAGAAATCAACTAAAGAGTAGGGAATTTCTTTTTGTATGCAAAAAATACTTTGATATAGTGATCATACAAATTCTCTTCTTCTTTTAAAATTTCCAAAATGTTAGAAGCATGAATTTATTTAGAAATCTTATTTTGCGCTCTTACCTCTTTGCTAGGCCTTGCCACTCTTTTCTCTTGTTTCTGTACTTTTGGATGATTTTTCATTTGCAGGAATAAAAAATATGCAGAGTTAGAACAGTGAACAAATCAATTAGAACTTGATAAAAAGAAATAAATTTTATGCAGCATTTAACAACTAATAAGTGGCTTTTAATTGTTAGAAAGTAGAATTTAAAACTTTAAAAGCGATAATTAAAAGTTAAAAAGCAGCTCTAGAAAATCCATAGGCAGCCAAAGAAAAACCACAGGCGGCACAGAATGTGCAAATTGCGGTCAAAGAATGATAGTAAGCGGCTCTAGAAAGATCACAAGCAACATAGAATGTGCAAATTACAGTCAAAGAATGATAGTAAGCGGTTCTGGAAAGATCATAGGTGGTCCTTTACTTCTAGCAGGTGGCCCTTTATAGAAGCTAGCGGCACAATTTATCTCCTAAGTGGCCTAAGAATGAAAGAATAAATAGAAGAAATTTGTACGCAGCTTTTGACTGTTAATAGGCGACTTCAGAATCTTTGTAGGTGACTCTTCTCCTGTTTTCTGTAAAATGACAAGAAAGTGAACCAAAACACACAAAAATATGATAAAAATGATTAAAATGAGGCCTAAAGCCCCATGGTGGGCACCATTTGTGTGTGATAAATTACACCTTCATGAAATTAGGATTAACAACTAAAATTCTATGGAAAGAAAATAACAATTTAGCCTAAGAATTGTAATTAAATCCATGACATCTCATTGTTCTCTAGCTAAGCTTTGTTGAAAGAGCTCTCAGCCTTAATCTCTCTCAAGGACAATCCTATTGTATTATGCTGAATGTGGACCTCTTGATTCAACACAAACACAACATAGTCCTTACACAATCAATGAATTTACAAAGACAAACATGGATTGTTTGCTCTGCAAATGTGATTGAAGCGACCTGTTGCCTCCTAATTAGGTTTGATTGTTGTAGTTTACCCTTAGAACGAGAGCCAACAACCTGACCATCGCTAATACGGAGGATTTTATAGTGCAAGTAGATGAAGAAAAGCCATTATTTATGAGAATGTATGCAACTAGTTATGAGAAATTGCTGTTGTTCTATGAATTAAGACATGATTAAGCTATGAAACTGAAGTGCAACTAGTCTAGAAATGAAATGCAATTAAACTGTGGAAGTAAAACTGTAATTAAGCTAAGAACTTGAATGCTTCTAATCTAGAAAGGAAATGCTTGAAATCTAGAAATGAAATGCTTTCTAAGCTAGAATTTGATTAGTAAACCAATATAGAAAGCTTTAAAGCATAAATTG
>MU227125.1:327039-346682 GCA_018584345.1 Thuja plicata
AGCCATGTAAGGGTGAATGGGTTGGATTTGATTTTTGATTTAAAACTATACAATTAATTGATTAAAATCAATTATATAATTTTGATTGATCCCTTTTAGGCTTGAATTTGATTATTTGATTTCATGACTATTTAATCCTTTGATTTTAATTTGATTTTGTCCAATTTTCTTGATAAATGTCCATTTGATTTATTTTGATCCATTTTGATGCATTTTGATGAGATTTAAGGCAATTTGCTGAGATTTGCAGATTTGGATGATTAAGATACACCTGGTCAATTTTAGGTGTCTACACTCATTAAGGGATCTATCTCCTTGTGCAATAAAAGCCTCATCAAAGTATTCAAAACAAAAGTCATACATGTTGAACACAAAATAAAATTACAAGCATGTAAATGTTTTTGTATTTTTAAAGAAATTTTGTAATTTTTATATATTTTTGAAATATAAATGCAAGAGCATAAAAGAAAACCTACTTCTATATGCATGCAAGATCTAGCATAACATGTAAATCTAACACCAAATAGAAAGAGTTGCCTATAGCAGGTTCACCAAATAAAGGGTAAATTTGGATGGTCTTCTAAATAGGGTTTTGCACAATGGAGATTTACATATAAAAGAGACTCTATGCCATATTCAACCATTTACATTTAATTGTTATGATAAGGAATGTAAAGCTTGGAAATAATTGCAAAGAATAATTGAGTAAAATACCTACTTCACATCATAACAGATCAAGAAATACCCTTTTTCTGATGACTGTGTTGAGTCTCTGGAAAATCTGAGACCGGATCTAGAATAGAAATGCAGAGACAGACAAAACCTAGAAATCTTTTTCCAATCTGACACAGTTCTGATTTTGACCCTCAAGTTAATGTCACCATTGACCTAGAATTTATGATTCTGACCTAGGGAAAAATCGACCTCCAAAATCTCTGATAGAAAATCTATTTCTAGATCCCGATAGTTTTTTGAATAGGGTATTTGAATATGTACTCCAACTCACTGTTCCAAACCCATAACTCCTAAAACAACACCTGCAAATATCTGAAAAAGGGGTTTGTGGCTATATAGAGTTTTTCCCTAGTCAAACCCCCATTTTGGTAGTTTCAACCTCTATGAATAGCCAAATATAGCAAAATGTATGTGTGTGTTTCTCTTAGAAAGAGCTTTGAATGTGTAATTCCAAGATCTAATCCTCTAGATTAAAACCCTAACATGAATTGAAAATGAGAAAGCAATGCATATATTTGAATATGATAAAGAAGGCATACCAAGCCCCCAAGGCTAAAGTATTCCTACCAAACTCACAATCCGTATTTGCTACCCCATGATAGTATCTTTTTAATGCTTGAATGTTGAAAATTGTAGATCTAAAAAGAATGAAGGAAGGATGAACTCTTTCTTTCTCCAAAGAAGATCCACAATAGCTTGTCTACAAAATGCTTGTATGTATTAAGGCATCATCATATCTTGTCCTTCAATATCATCCTCTTGCTTTCTTGCATCATCATCATGTCATAATCATAAATGTATCATGTCACCTCACGATTTTGTTTGATGATGAAATGAAGGCAAAAGAGAGTGTTTATATAGAGATCTCAATATAGACCTCCTAAGGCAATGCAAGAGACTCAAATTCAAATTTCACCTTGAATTATGGTCCAATTACAACACAAACCAAGGAGGGGATGTATTAATTCAAATATTAGAGAAAATACTTCCGCATCTAGACCCAGGTACCTATTTTTAAGTTTAGAACCCCGATAAGCTCTAGATCTGAAAGTGGGGATCAACACCTGACAAAGGTCAAAATTGACCTTGACCTTGACCTAGGTCAAGGAAGAACTCAACCTTGACCTAGGTCAAGGTAAACCTTGATTCTGACCTAGGTTAGAATTAACTTCAACCTTGACCTGAGGTTTCAGGTAGGTCACCTTGAGAAATCAACAGGATTCCCAGGTCAGCCGAGGACCTAGGAAGGTGAGAAAATATACCAGAGTGTTGGATAGAGGCATAGAGGCCATACAGGAGGTATGATGAAGATTAGGAGAGTCAATACATAAGTTCTACCCAAAAATAGAGCCAGAGAGAGGGAAATTATGGAGGATCCCTAGAATCCTAACCCTAGTTTCACCTAGAAATGCAGAATCAAGTGCAGATGCATCCTAAATGCAAATCTAATATGCAAGTGTACTAAATGAGGGTGCTAAACCTATCAAAATGGAAGTGCTTCTATTTTAAGATGATACAACAATAAGAAACAACATCAACCAGTGTATGCCACTGATACTCAGTAGTACCCTGCATATGCACTATAGATATATGATATCCATTTGAGATATGGTACTACTCTGCCTGCACCTAAACCACCTATTATAAGAAAAGTTACAAACATTCCTACAGCATTAGCACCACTACTAGAAGATACTTTTCTAAATACTTTCCAACCAACTGATATACCAAGTAAAACTGATGTTCACAACTCAATTAATCCTCACTTTCCACAAAGGCTCGGCATGGAAAAACCTATATCCCAAGAAGAAACACCATTTGATATCCTTGAGCAGCTGAAAAACATGCATATCCAGATTCCTTTGATCCAAGATATCAAAGATGTTCCTCTTTATGGAAATTTTATTAAGGAAGCATGCCTTAAAAAACCTAGACACAAGAAAAAGGATCCTCAAATAGTCCATATTATAGGACAACTTGCATATATTATGTTGGAGAAGATAGTCATACCAAAGTATTCTGACCCTGGAAGCCCAGTTGTTGATCTTATAATTAATGGTTAGTCTATGAAAAATGCTCTAGTTGATTTGGGAGAAGATATAAATATTATGACTAAGGATACCATGCATAGGTTGAGTATAGAGGGATTGAGAACTACACCAATAGTTTTACAACTTGCAGATAGTTCCACTATAACCCCATATGACATCATAGAGGATATAATAGTCACATTAGATTCATGGGAATATCCTACAAATTTCTTAATATTATTACCTAAGGTAAAAAATTTGGCTATCCAATTATCCTTGGAAGACCTTGGTTGCCAATATTAGTTGCAGATCATGTAACATGACAATTTCAAATGGCCAAGCAATAAAGAAGCTAGCGTTATATCCTCTTGCCCAACCCCAACCAGATTTGAGTACACTTATTTGGATAGTTTTAGGAGATAAGGAAGAAGAGATAAAAAAAATTTCTCAACTAATGATGTTACACGTGCAATCCTTCATGAAAACATGAGAAGAATATGATGTGATTCAAAGTATCCTTATCAATGAGTGTGTCATAGAAAAATATATTTCTGGAAGTTTTGTTCTACAATTATGTACCTATGAGGATTGTGTTTTTCCAGCAACACCTGATATTATCAATCAATTACTACCCTGTGAAGTAACTACAAGCCCAATCTTTGAAGTGTCAATGCTAGAGCTAACAACTACTGTAGAACTTTCTCCTGGTCACAATCTTCATGTTAACAATAAGATGCTACCACAACAATTGGCATTGTTAACTAAACTCCTGTGTAAGCATGAAAAATCCTTTGCTTGGGATTATGGAGACATGATAGGCCCAAACCCAAAAATATGCACACATAGAATCTACATCAATGAAGGTAGTCTACCACTCCACCAACCTCAGAGAAGAATTAAAACTAGCCTTGAGAGAAATAGTCAAATTTGAGTTGTAAAAATTGTTGGATGTTGGTTTTATATATCCAATCTCTGATAGTAAATGGGTATCACTTTTGGTCATATTTCCTAAAAATGGGAGTAAATGGAGAATCTGTATAGATTATAGGGAATTGAATAATACCACAAAGAAATACCATTTTACATTGCCATTTATTGATCAAGTTCTAGACACTTTAGCTGGAAAGGAGTACTTTTCTTTTCTAGATGGATACAATGGTTATAAAAAGATCAACTTTTCTCTAGAGGATCAGGAGAAGACCACATTTAGATGCCCTTGGGGAACATATACATATTATGTGTTACCTTTTGGATTATGTAATGCACTAGCTACTTTCCAAAGAGCTATAATCAACATTTTTGTTGACATATCACATGATTGTATGGAAATATACATGGATGACTTCACTACATTTGATGTTACTTTTAAGGAGGCTTTGAAGAACTTAGAAAAAGTGATGATCAGATGTCAAGAACACAACCTGTCTCTCAATAGTGAGAAATGTTTCATGTTGATGTAGGAAGGAGTAGTGCTAGGACATTTCATCTCAAAAGCTAGCATCCAAGTATACCCATCAAAAATAGAGGTAATTCTCACATTGCCTACACCTACTAAGCAAAAAGATGTTAGATCTTTCTTAGGACATGCTGGGTATTATAGGTATTTCATTCAAAAATTTAGTCAAATAGCTAGTCCTCTATATACATTGCTTACAAAAGAGGCTGAGTTTGCATGGATAAAAGCCAGTGATGAATCATTCTTGCAACTCAAGTCACTTCTGACAATTGCACCAGTACTTAGGGGGCTTAATTGGTCTTTACCATTCCACATACATACAGATGCTTCTAAATATGCAATAGGTGTTGTCTTAGGACAAAAGTCTAGTAACCTTGAAAATGCAATTTACTATATCAGTAAGATTTTACATGGACCAGAGTTAAATTACACAATGAGTAAAAAGGAATTGCTGGTAGTAGTTTATGCTTTGAATAAATTATGCCATTATGTAACATGCTATCCTATCTTTGTTCATATTGACCATGAATAAATCAAGTATATTATGAATAAACCTACCATCTTAGGTAGGTTAGTAAGATGACTTCTTCTTTTGTAGGAATTTGATATAACCATCATTGACAAGCCAGGGAAAGCAAATGTGGTAGCAGATTATTTATCTAGAATCCAAAATGTTGCCAATGATACTACTGTGATAGATGAGACATTCTATGATGAGAATTTGTTTCATATTGCTGTCAAGAGTCCCTGGTATGCTGATATGGCTAATTACCTTGCAGCTAAAAATATTCCCACACATTTCTCTCTAAAGGATAGAAGAATTCTTATAGAGAAAAGCTTCCAATTCTCTTGGATTGACAACACACTATTCTATACTGGTCGAGACCAAGTCACGAGGAGGTGTGTGTAGGAAGATGAGACATATTATATCCTCCATGCTTGTCATGATGAGCCATGTGGAGGACACTTTGTAGCAAAGAGGACAACCCTTAAGATCCTAACAACAGGTTACTACTGGCCCAAACTTCACAAGGATGCAACCAATTATACAAGAAAATGTGATAAATATCAGAGGATGGGTTGTCCAAAAAAATCAAATGAAATGCCCTTAAATCCACAAGTAGTAGTGACACCATTTGATAAATGGGGCATGGATTTCATTGGTCCCATAGACCCTCAATCTAATGGGAAATCCTACATTTTGGTTGTTTGAATAAATGAGAGGGGTGAATCAGTTAGACTCAGTGCCCTCACAAAATTACCCTACACTCCCAAATTCCTCTAGATGTATAATAAAACAAATTTGACCATATAAAACTCAGCTCGGTGAAAATGTATTATGTAAACTTAAACTTTCATCAATAGTGTTTATCGAGTGTCAGCAAATTAATACTATGATTACCGATCTAGGTCAATAAAATAAAGTGTAAAGTAAAATAACAATCCACAACATTCATACACATTGACACATAGATTTTTAATGTAGAAACCCTGTAAAGGGAAAAACCACCTGAGACTGGTAACGCAAAATATTTTCACTCTTCTGAAGTGATCTCGGTGAGGAGTCAACCCTATTAAAGGTTACAATGCACACTGTTAAATGTGACCTTGTTAGAGAATTTAAAAATAAAAGTTCTCTCTTGACCAGGCATTCACTATAGGGAAACAAGAAAACAATCAACATTATTTGAATGTTATAATAAGGATTCACTATCCCACTTAGTTAAGAGATTTGTCTGTAACAATGGTTAAACTGATACAGTAATGATCTGATTCAAATACAACTTTAATTTGGAGATATTCAGATCTATTCTAAGTACATAATACCTCTCATCAATTTTTTTACTTGAGTTAATATCATACTTTTTCTTCTTAGTAATCCTCTTTCCTTTGTTTGCTCGATGATGTCTATAGAAATGCTCGTTTCTATCTTTAACCAGTTTGATTAGTCATGCATCAATTTCATAGGTATGTTTCAGCATTTGTGTCCACGATTCACAAATGAATCTCTTGTCTCTTATATAGACATCATGTATCATTTAATTTTCATCCTTCAGATCTTGCCACTTAATCTCCATCTTTCATTTTCCCGCTTGATCCTTCCTCGACAGTTGTGTTAAAAAAACATTTCAATCTCTATTGTCTGATCTTCCTTGAATTTTCATAACTGTTTGATCAAATAACAAGCTTTATCTTTTACCTCAAAATTATCAATTGCCAGATCAGCATCCAAGTGGGCCTTAATTAGAATTAATTTCTTGGTCTTAGTATTAATCATGTTGTGTCGGCAATTCCTTACTCAGCTATCATTGTTTCTCGGTATACACTGCATTTTACTTGGTTATTATTGTCACTCGGTGTATACATAACTCTTCATTTTACTGACCAGATAAACATTTTTTGTTCCAGATATTCAATACATAACAAATATTTTCCACCATAATAACACTCAAATAAGTTGACATCAATGACAATACATTAACTGATAATGTTTATCATCACTTCTACAACTCGGTTGAATATCAAAAAATGACTTCAAACATATAATCAGTTGTAGTTCATTAATCTCTCCCTTTGGCATTGATGGAAACACAATATGAAATATGCAATATAAAATGTCATACAACAAATACCAAAATTTTTTTCTACAACTGCAACAAATATCTAGCTCTCCCTAGCTTGAATATAATCTGTGTTAGTCTAAACAAAATATGCATTATGCAGACTCTCCTTGCAGTTTTATCTTTCCAGCTCTTGAATCTCTCTGTAGATTAGATATGTCTTTTCTCTCCTTTTCTCTTTTCTCTTTTCTCCCTTGAATGGATAGATATCTCTCCCTGATATTTCATTGATATATCTCTCCCTTAGATGGATATATATTTCATTGATTAACTCTCCCCCTTTGATAACAATGCCAAAAATAAAATATGCATCTCTTCAGTAGCCAAATAAAATATCTCTAATTTTTGGTGTTGTAGGTACCTTTTAGTGTACCGATATCTCTGTGTTGTTCTAGTTCAGCCTTGCATCAACATGATTGATATTATGATTTCATGTAGGTTGATGTGACCTCCTAATCTTCTTAGTTACCAATAAACAAGGGATGAACCCCTAGTCTACCTCTCAAGAACTCAAATGTATCCTTTGGTAATGGTTTTGTGAATATGTCTACAAGTTGTTCCTTGATTGTACATATTCTAGTATTACATGTTTGTCTTGTACTTGTTCCCTCAAGTAATGATACTTTATAGATATGTGCTTTGTCTTTTCATGCATCACTGGATTCTTTGAAATATTTATCGCACTTGTATTTTATCCATGCTATGTTAGAAGAATATGCAACAAAAACAACATACTTTTATTCTGCAATTGACTAAGATATGCATCCTTGCTTCTTGCTAATCCAAGTAACTAGTCTTTCTCCAATAAAGAATTATCCACCAGCAGTACTTTTTCTATCATCTATATTCCTAGCTCAATCATCATCTGTATAGACTTTCAATTTGAATTTTCCTTCTCTTTTATACCATACTCCATAATCTTCAGTATTCTTCAAATATCTAAAAATTATTTTTACACCAGTCATATGTGATTCCTCGAGGTTAGCAGAAAATATTGCAACTATTCCAACTGCATGTGCTATGTCAGGTCTTGTGTGAACAACATATATCAATTTACCAATCATACATATGTACAAGGTTTGATTTATCTCGGGTGTCTTGCATCCTGTCACCATAGGTGTTCCAACTGGTTTTGATTCCTCCATTTTGAATGTCTTTAGTACTTCCTTGATGTATTTTGATTGATTAATGTATATACCTACAGTCTTTTGTAAAATTTGCAATCCTAGAAAAAATTTGATCTAACCAAACATCAAAATCTCAAATTCTTTCCTCATTTCATCAGCAAATGAAGTGTATAAGTTATCATTACCTCCAAATATGATATCATCAACAAATATTTCAGCAATAAGTGTCTTATCATCATTTACTCCTTTTAAATACAAATTGATGTTGTCACTTGTTCTAATAAATCTAATACTTATAAGATATGAATTCAGTCTTTCATACCATGCTCTTGGTTCTTGCTTCAGTCCATATAAAGTTTTGTGTAACTTCCATAACACGTGTGTTGGATCAGGATCAACAAATCCCTTGGGTTGTTCAATGTGTACCTCCTCTTCTAGTATTCCATTCAAAAATGTTGACTTCGCATCCATTTTATATACCTTGAATCCTTTATATGCAATGTATGCAAGTAGTATTCTTACTGCTTCAAGTCTAGCAACTGGTACAAAAGTTTCACCATAGTCTATTCCTTCTTCTTGTGCATATCCTTTGCAAACCAGTCTTGCTTTATTTCTGATTACATTCCCGTGTTCATTCAATTTTTTTATGAAAATCCATTTGGTGCCAATGATATTTTTATCACTCGGTCTCGGTACTAATGTCCATGTCTTAATTTTATGTATCTAATCAATTTCCTCATTCATGGCATTAAACCATTCTTCATTTTTTAAAGCATCTCTAACATTCTTAGGCTCAAATTCACAAATTAAACAAGTGTCATCTCTGAACTTAATTCTTGTTAGTATACTTTCTCTTTTATCTCCAATGATCTGATCCTGTGGATGGTATCTTCTTACATGTCTAGCAAGTATAGGTTTAGTTCTTGGTCCTTCATCATCTTCTTCTGTATCTACATTGTCTTCTGGTTCATGATCTTTTGTTTCATCATTTTCCTGATTCTTGGTATGTGCTACCTGTTGCCCGGTGACATTAATCTGTTGCCCGGTAACATTAGTTTGTTGCCCGGTAATGTTAGGTATCTGCATTGGTATAATATTAGGTTCTTCCCAGTAAACAAATTTAATATAATCTTCAAGTTCTTTCATGTTGTCCTCATCATTTAGCTCAGAAAATTCATCAATTTTCACATTTACACTCTCAATGATTTTTTTAGTTGTTGTAATGCCCAAAAATTTACTAATAAAATCCAACTATTTGTTTATTGGATGCGTATAATTATACTTTAAACTGAAACACAACTTAAATTTTTTTTATTTTATTTTTAAACCATTACTTTTAAATAGATAAGTTTGGGTTAATACAACTCTATTTTCCAATTGGGAATGAGCTTACTTAAGAACTTAAGTTTACTATACCACTTAGCCCTCTTAGAAATAGCTCCAAAGTATACAATACATTCTTATTATAGATTATGAATTATCTTGCATATTTAGTCTCCAATAACTTATAATTACATTGTGTTATAAAGATTAGAATACACACACACACACACACACACACACACACACACACACACACACACACACACACACACATAATGTATCTCTTACAGTTGTCTTGTTCAAACATTTGTAAACTTTACTCTTAGTAGAATATCGAAGAAATATTCCTTCATCACTTTTCAAATCAAATTTTCCATTTCTCTCATCTTTTAGAACATAACACCTACTACCAAATATTCTAAAATAACTTACATCCGGTGTATACCCATACCATAGTTCATAAGGTGTTTTGTTTGAATCTTTCTTTAGTTATACTCGGTTTAGTGTGTATATTTTTGTGTTGACTGCTTCTCTCCAGTATGTTTGTGAAACTCCTTTCTCAATCATCAATGTCCTAGCACAATCAACAATTGATCTATTCCTTCTTTTAGCAATCTGATTCTACTGTGGTGTCCTTGGTGCATAAACCTGTCTTTTGATTCCATACTCATTAAAAAATTTAGTGAAATCATCATAAATAAATTCACCTCCTCTATCAGATCTCAAACACTTCAGATCTCTATTAGTTCCTTTTCCACTTTATCTTTATACCACTTAAACATCTTAAATGCTTCATATTTTTATTTTAGAAACATGACAGTCATCATCCTAGAATAGTCATCAACAAATAAAATAAAATATTTGTCTCCATAATAGATTTGTGTTCTCATTGGTCCACATAGGTCTATATGAAATAACTCCAAAATTTCATTAGATGAAAAATTCTCTCTTGAAACTAGATTTTGACATCTTTCCCATTTGACAATTTTTGCACATTACATGGTCTGGTTTAGATAAGCTTGGTAAGCCTCTGACTTTTATTTTTCTATTAATTAACCCTGTTGTCAAAATTTACATGACAAATTCTTTTATGCCATAGCCATATTATGGGAAATGAGTTCAGTAACTGAGAGGGGAGGTCACATCAGTTGCCACAAAAACAAATCCAAGTCCCTTATATGTCTTAAACAAATTTGTCATTGTTGCTCGGTTAACACAAATATTCTACTGTCACTCTGTTAACATAGTAAATCTTAAGATATTAACTGTGATTATCCTTTACTAATTGATTACAAAAACATAAACCATAAATAAAATAACATGTACACAGATAACACCAAGATTTAACGTGTAAACATAATATGGGAAAAAACACCAATTGCAACTAGTCACTATTTTTCACTCTTCTAAAGTGAGTCCTGTTAGGATCCAACCATGTTAAAGGTTACAATAATACACTGTTAGGTGTGACCCTATTAGAGGATTTAATTACCCTATAAGGAGTGGCCTTGTTAGAGGTCTTAAAACACTTCAATGCAGATATGTCACCTTGTGAGAGAATTTACAAAAGACTATTAAGTCTACTCTGTTAAGAGATTTTGATCACTACTACAATCGTTAGAGAGTAACAATGGATTGACCTATTTTGATAAGAAAATATATTTGTTGATTTAGATCTCTATTCTCGATTTAATTACTTGATCCTCACTGATTGAATATTTTGTTGCAGCTTTGTGTGTTCTTTCCTCAATCAAAATCCCATCTGATTTCACCTTCTCTTCATGTCATAAACACATATCTTACTTTCTTACTTCTCTGATTCAATCCAAAATTGACCTTATATATATGATAATCCTTGTCAAGTCAGCCTTAATAATATTCCAAATAAATAATAAAACTCATGTGTGTTAGTTGCATATAACCAATTAAATATAAAATGTAAACTGTTGTTAGTCGGTTGACACTAACTATTTAACTCAATCAACACTGAAATCCTTCAACACTTGATCAACACTGTAATGCCCAAGTGAACTCAGTTAGAAATGAAAATCACTTTGGTCTTCTTCAATGCCCAAGAGTGCTTAGCCTGAACTGACTGCACTCGGATAGGATTAGACATTTGTGTAAACATCAATGACAATACACAATTGAATAATTGTCATCAACAATATCCCTCTTTGGCATTAATGGAAACACAATCATGTCATAAAACAAAGAATTATAGAGAAACATACACAAGAATGAAATTTTTATTAATATCCTTAGCTTCATTCTAATTCTCATCCAAAAATTCCCTCTATCATCATAGTGTCTGAAATACAGATTTCTCCCTCTTACATCATTCTCTGTTTCAGATAAGATTTCTCCCTCTATTATCAATCTCTCCCTCAGTAATCCCTATGACATCAATAACTCTCCCTCTTTGAAAACTAATGCCAAAGACACCAATTGATATGTAAATCCAATGAAGTTGTAATGTACATGTTTGTACTGATTCATAGGCAATAAGCTCTGAATATCTGGATCAACATGTTAAGTTTGTTCTGTAGATTGCTTGATGCATCACTAAACTATGTTTTAGTGGGCCTCAATTAGGGGAATCACCCCTAGCTTTACTCTACGATAAAAAAATGCATCCTTAGGTAATGGTTTTGTGAATATGTCTGCAATTTGTTCTTTAGTATTCACATATTCCAATCTTACTTCCTTGTCCTGAACCAATTCTCTCAAGAAATGATACTTTATTACAATATGTTTAGTCTTAGTATGCATCACAGGGTTCTTTGAAATGTTAATAGTACTGGTGTTGTCACAGTAGATGATGACTGGTTCTTTGATTTCTTCCTTCATACCTGAAAACAATTGTTTGAACCATATGATATTTGAACAATTCATTGCTGTAGCAACATACTCTGCCTCTGCTGTAGACCGAGAAATGCATTTTTGTTTCTTGATTGTCTAGGAGACTAACCTCTTTCCAAGAAATAATTTTCCACCACTTGTTCTCTTTTTGTCATCATCAACACTTCCAACCCAATCAACATCAGTAAAAGTCTTCAAATCAAAGTTTCCTCCTTTATTATACCATAATCCATAATCTTCAGTACCCTTAAGATATATCAGAATCCTTTTGATAGCCATCAAATGATTCTCTCTAGGATTAGCTGAAAACCTTGCAACAATACCAACTACTATACAATATCAGGTCTAGTGTGAACAACATATTGAAGTTTACCAATCATGGATCTGTAGGTAGTCTGGTTTACATCCTTTGAATCATCATCCTTAGACAACTTATGTCCAGTAGGCATAGGTGTTCCAACTAGTCTATATTCTTCCATCCCAAGTTTCTTCAGTATCTCTTTGATGTATTTAGACTGGATAATGTAGATACCATCCTTCATATGATAAACTTGTAAACCAACAAAGAATTTTATTTCACCAAACATAGACATCTCAAATTCCTTACTCTTTGCTATAGAGAATGATTTGCATAAATTATCATATCTAGTAAATAGTATATCATCCACGAATATTTGTGCTAATAGTATCTTTTTCTGAGGTCCTTTGATATACAAGCTACTATTATCATTAGTTCTCTAAAATCCAATACTTATCAAGTAACCATGCAATCTTTCATACCAGGCTTTAGGAGCTTATTTCAATCCATACAATGCTTTGTGCAATTTGTAAACCATATTCCTTTTGATAGGATCTATATTAGGTTTCTCAATATAGACTTCCTTTTCAAGAATTCCATTCAGGAATGGAAATTTTACATCCATTTGATATACCTTGTATCTGTTAATCTCTAAGTTATGTTGATGATTAGTGACCAACACTTAGTCATTCATCTAGGCAGTTTTAGTTGGCTATCACTATGGCTGAGCTAAAACTATGGAAGGCCGAGTTACATTTCCAAGCTGAGTTACATTGCCATGCTGAGAAGGATATAGGGATGTTAGGTGCTGAGTGACAGACAGTCAAGTGCCAAGCAGAATAGTTTTTGTATACATGTCTGAAATGATACAAACTTCAAGGATAAGTGATCTGGCTGACTTATATAAGCTTTTTGGGCCAACTAATGTATGAATTTAATATTCTTATACAAAGTTATTTATGCATTTAATTGTTTTATCCTATGTATGACTCATTGTAAGCATTAATTGTTTTACCATCAAGGTATGGATATCAAATTTGAACAGGTATATTAGATTTCTTCTGAACCCTATTTTAAAATGTATGTGTGGTGTGTGGCGACTGTATTTTTGAAGTGAAATGCACAGAGGGTTATTTTGTTAAGAAGTAGAGATCAAGCAAAGCAAGAACATAGTGAACAGTAGAGTAAAGATATATCAGATTATGAGATCATAGAAGGTACTAGAAAGAGGAGATCCATCATTAGCATCAGAGTGCATAACAAAGGATCAATACTTGAGACTTTCTAATCATTGTATTAGGTGAAAATCTCTTAACAGAGTGGTTTTAGAAGGCCTTTCTTTATCTCTTAACAAAGTGCTTACTTCATTGTAAGTTTAAATCCTTTAATAGGGTAGATTGTAATGATCTTAAGCTCTTAACTGGGTAGACCTTTCATAGGGTAGATTATGTTTTGTAATCAAACATTTTAACCTTAATCGATACACTTTATTACTGCAGTAGCGGAGAATTTTGTGGGTGTCATCCCCATCCCAGTTTTACCTATTTGGGTTTATGGGTTACCAAGTTATTGTGTTATGTGTTACTTATTTTATTGTGTGAATGCTATCTGAGATTACATTAGATTCATTTATGTATGAATGCGGATCAGTTTGTTTTAAGTGTTTAAATTTCAAGATTTGATTGACCCCCCCCCTCTTAGTATCTTGCTTTCCCATTATTGTATTTCCAGCAGTATCCTTTGTGTGCAACATATTCTAGAAGAGTTATAACTCCTTCAAGTATTGCAATAGGAGAAAAATTTTATCCATAATCAATTCGCTCTTCTTGAGCATATCTTTTACATACTAATCTTGCTTTGTTTCTAGAAACTTCTCCTTTTTCATTCATCTTGTTTTTGAAAACCCACTTAGTACCAATCACATTCTTAGCTTTTGGTCTAGGTACAAGAGTCCAGGTTTTGTTCTTTTCTATCTTCTCAATTTCTTCATTCATTTCTTCGATCCAACTTTCATCATTCAATGCATCTTTAATAGTTATAGGTTCAATTTCACTAAGAAAACATGTACCTTTAACTTTGTTCCTGGTCATTACACCTTCTGTCTGATCTCCAATTATTTGTTCAGGTGCATGATACCTTCTGACATATTTTGAAACTATAGGATCCTTCCTTCTTGATTCTTGGCTTGTTCCACTTGGTTCACCATGCTCAAAATTTCTATTTTGTTCTTTTGTCTGATACTCGGGTTCAACTATCTGAGACTCGGGCGCCTCTGTCTGAGACTCAGATGCCTCTATCTGGGACTCAGTTCCCTCTATCTGTGAATTTTTTTCTTCATTTTGTGACTTGGTTTCCTCTACCAGCAGCTCAAGTGGCACCAGCTACAACTTAGGTTGAACTGTTTGAGTTTGTGCAGATGAGTTCAATGGTTGACAGGGATGCTATCCAATCACCATTTTTTGAGTCCTAGGTATAGTATTAGGTTCATAATACACAAATTTTCTATAATCCTCAGGCTCTTTACTTTTCTTTTCCTCACCTCTTTCTTTCTTCAATTGAACTCAGTTCAAGGTGTGAATTGTAGTGCTGATGGCTTCCTTCCAGTATTTGGTAGAAACATTATTTTCAATCATCAAGGTTCTTGCATAATCCATAATGGATATGTTACTTCTTTCTTCTATCCCATTCTGTTGTGGAGTACCTGGGGCAGATACTTGTCTTTTGATTCCTCTTTCATTGTAGAATTCATTGAATTCATTAGAGATGAATTATCCTCCTCTATCAGATCTTAAGCATTTAAGTTTCTTTCTTGTTTCTTTTTCAACTTAGGCAAGGTACCACTTGAACTTTTGAAAAGCTTCTTATTTTTCTTTGAGAAACATAACAGTCATCATTTTGGAATGGTCATCAATAAATAGAATGAAATACTTCTCACCTATGTAACTTGTTGTTGTAATTGGTCCACGTAAATTAGTATGTACCGATTTGAAAACTTCTTCTATATTGTAATTCTTTCTCTTGAAGCTAGTTTTTCCCATCTTCCCAATTTGATATTGTTTGCATATTTCCAATTTAGGTTTCTTCAGAATAGGAATTCCTCTTACTCTTTTGTTCTTGCTTATGTTAACCAGGTTATCAAAGTTCACATGACATAACCTTATGCCATAACCAACTTTCTTCTACCTGTGCAATAAAACATGAACTTTCATTGAGATCAAGATAAAATATATTACCTTTTGTTTGTCTGCCAATTCCAACTAGGTTTACCTTATCATCCAAGAGCTTGGCCTTACCATTCATGAATTCTACCTTAAAACCAATGGTATTCAGCTGTGCCATACTTAATAGATTGTGCCTTAATCCTTCAACCCAATAAGCATTATCACATTTGATTCCTTGTGTTAAAGAAATACAACCTTTACCTTTCACATAGTAGGGTTCATCATTCCCAAAAATCACACTCCCACCATCATAGTGCTCAAGATGTTCAAATTTAGATTTATCACCAGTCATGTGGTGAGAGAAACCACTATAAATTATACAAGTGTAATTCTTGCTAATACAAGAATATAGTGTTTTCTTTTCATTATCTTCTTTATCTAACTCATCCTTAATAGAAATATAAACCATTTCATCTTCATCTTCATCACAATCAGAATATTTTGTAATATAACAAGATTTCTTACCTTTCTCCTTGTAGCTTTTGTAGCTTTTGAAATCTTTCTTTCCTTTGTACTTGTTGAACTTTCTCTTACCTTTGTCTTCCTTGTTTGGACACTTAGCAACAATGTGACCAACTATCTCTCCTTGCAAGTAATGCTTGAATGATTTCCAAATCTTCATCATCACTATCACTGTGAATCTATTTTCCTTTCATCTTTCCAAGGTTTAATTTAGCTTTAAATGCAGACTCAAGATTGCTAGGATTAGGAGAGTAATTGTCAAAGTTATCCAACTCAAAAGCTATAAGTATTCCAACCAATCTATCTAGAGTTATACCATTACTGCATATCATCTATTGAATAGCTGAAACTCTAATTACATAGATAGGAAGTAAAGTCCTTAATATGTTACTAACCACTATTGTGTCTTCAATCACTCCACTGGAAGCTCTGATGGCACTGCCACTTTTCTTGATTCTTTCACTATATTGTATAATGTCTTCTCCTTCTTTCATTTTTATCTGATCAAATTAACCTCAGAGACTTTCTTCTTTGGCTCTCTTTACATTGAAATCTCCTCCATGAATATCATGCAGTTTGTTCCACATATCAAAGGCAGTAGGGAAGTCCTTGACTTCATCAAATTCAGAATAGCTGAGTGCAGATGCTATATCAATCATCATTATTTTATGATGCTTCATGTCTTTCATCTGATCCACAGTCAAAGGTATCAGTGGTTTCACATACCTATGGTCCAAGAATTTCAAACCAGTATCTCTAATAGTAGATAGATGTAGCCTCATCAAATCTTGCCATGTAGAAAAATTGCCTTTGTTAAGCTTAGGGATCTCCCTTCTATAAGACATCTATGATCTTTAGCTTAGGCCTTGAAACCTTCCCTGTAAGCACTTGCAGCTCTGATACCACTTGTTTGAAATGAGTTGAGTAACTAAGAGGGGAGGGGTGAATCAGTTACCACAAAAACAAATCCAAGTCCCTTAGATGTCTTAAAACAATTTGTTATTGTTGCTCGGTTAACACATATATTCTACTGTCACTTGGTTAACATAGAAAATATTAAGATATTAACTGTGATTATCCTTTAATAATTAATTACAGAAACATAAACCATAAATAAAATAACATGTAAATAGATAACACCAAGATTTAACGTGGAAACCCAATATGGGAAAAGCCACCAATTGCAACTAGTCATTATTTTTCACTCTTCTAAAGTGAGCCTTGTTAGGATCCATCCCTATTAAAGGTTACAATAACACACTGCTAGGTGTGACCCTATTAGAGGGTTTAATCACCCTATAAGGAGTGGCCTTTTTAGAGGTCTTCAAACACTTCAATGCAGAAATGCCACCGTGTGAGAGGATTTACAAAAGACTGTTAAGTCTACTCTGTTAAGAGTTTTGATCACTGCTACAATTGTTAGAGAGTAACAATGGATTGACCTATTTTGATAAGAAACTATATTTTTTGATTTAGATATCTGTTCTATATTTAATTACTTGATCCTGGGTAATCATATATTTTGTTGCATCTCTGTGTGTTATGTCCTCAATCAGAATCCCATCTGATTTCTCCTTCACTCTTCATATCATAAACACATATCTTACTTTCTTACTTCTCTTATTCAATCCTAACTTGACCTTATATATATATGATAATCCTTTTCAAGTTGGCCTTAATAACCTTCCAAATAAATAATAAAACTCATGTCTGTCAGCTGCATATAACCAATTAAATATAAAATGTTAACTGTTGTTATTCGACTGACACTAATTGTTTAAATCAGTCAACACTAAAATCCTTCAATGCCCGACCAACACTGTAATCCTAAGTGAACTCGATTAGAACTAAAAATCACTTTGGGCTTCTTTAATGCCCGAGAGTGCTTGGCATGAGTTGACTATGCTCAGATAGGATTATACATTTGTGTAAACATCACTATACTTGTGTAAACATTAATGAAAATACACAATTGAATAATTTTCATCAACACATATATCTTCATTCTTTTCCAATAAACAAGTAGTTTCAACTGTGTTAAGATAGAATAGGTTACCTTTAGATTTTTCACCAGTACCAATCAATTTTCCTTTTCCATCATAGATTCTTTATTTTCTGTTCTCAAATGCAACTCGGTGACTTGTGTTGTTCAACTATGAAACACTCAAAATATTGTAGTTAAGTCCTTTTACCCAATAAGCATTTTCACATTTTATTTGATTGTTCAACATAATAGTACCTTTTCCTTTCACTTGATAGGGTGTATCATTTCCCATTCTTACTGATCCTCAATCAGAATGTTCAATAAATTCAAATTTTCTTTTATCACCAGTCATGTGATGTGTACAACCACTATCAATAACCCAAATATCATGTTTACTAACTTTAGAGATAAGTGTTGTTTCTACATACCTTTCATCTTCATCTAAATCATCTTTCAATGCTATAAACACTTCTCAATATCTTCATCAATATCAGAGTTATTGTCATTAACTTTATCTTCAGCAATGTAACAAGCTTTCTTACTTTATCTTTGTAATCTTGGTTATCTCTTCTTTCATACTATTGGTTGCTCCTAAAATCTTGATCAAACTTTCTGTCATTAGATCTATCATTTCTAACATCATTCTTTTTGTTAGGTCATCTTGCAAAAAAATGGCCAATCTCTTTATAGTTAAAGCATATCAAAGGTATTTTACCTTTATATCTTCCTTTACCTTTATGTAATCTTCTAACCATTAAAGCTTCAAGTTCATCAAATTCCTTATTATCACTATCACTGTCACTATTATTTTTTATTATGTGTTTGCTACTAAATTTGGAAATTTTCAAAGTAGGCATAAATGCAGATTCCATAGATGGTACAATACTGTTGTCAAAGTTATTCAGCTCAAAAGAAATCAATCTTCCAACAAGACTATCAACAATAATGTTATTTCCAGGTGCTACTCTAATTTCATGTATTGCATAGACTCTTATAGAATAAATAGGCAATAGTGTTATAAGAATCTTACTCATAATTGTGTCTTCATCAATGGTTCCACTAGATCCTCGAATACCATTCACAACTTCTTTAAGTTGGGTACTATATTATGTGATGTTTTCTCCTTCCTTCATTCACATGTCATCAAACTTTCCATGAAGGCTCTCAGCTTTGGATCTCAATACATTCACATCTCCTCCATAAAATATTGTAATCTGATCCAACATCTTCTTGGCAGTTGTACAATTCTTGATGTCCTCAAATTTAGAATTGGTAAGTGAAGAAGCAATCCCCACCATGATAAGGTTATGCTCATGTTTTTCTTTCAACTAATTTACATTCAAAGCTCTAGTAGGTAGAATGAATTCATTATCCAGAAAATGTTTAATGTTGCTTGCAATTCCTGATAGGTATAATCTCATTCTTCTTTTCCATGTCTAGAAGTTATCCTTGTTCATCTTAGGTGCATCTCTCTTATACATCTTGTGATCTTTAGCTCAAGTCCTTGAAAAAATTCTTCTAAGC
>MU227125.1:346732-366619 GCA_018584345.1 Thuja plicata
TAACTCTGATACCAATTGTTAGAATAAATGAGGGGGGGGGGGGGTGAATCAGTTAGACTTAGTTCCCTCACAAAATTATCCTACAGTCCCAAATTCCTCCAGAAGTATAACAAAACAAATTCAATCATATAAAATTCAGCTCGGTGAAAATGTATTTTGTAAACTTAAACTTTCATCAATAGTGTTTACTGAGTGTCAGTAAATGAATACTATGATTACCGACCTAGGTCAATAAAATAAAGTGTAATGTAAAATAACAATCCAAAAAATTCATACACATTGACATATAGATTTTTAACATGGAAACCCTTTTAAGGGTAAAACCACCTGGGACCGGTAACCCAAAATATTTTCACTCTTCTGAAGTGAGCTCGGTGAGGAGCCAACCCTCTTAAAGGTTACAATGCACACTATTAAATGTGACCTTGTTAGAGTATTTAAAACTAATAGTCTCTCTTGACCAAGCATTCACTATGGGGTTAACAAGAAAATAATCAACATTCTCAGAATGTTATAATAAGGATTCACTATCCCACTCGGTTAAGATATTTATCTGTAACAATGGTTAAACTGATACAGTAATGATCTGATTCAATTACAACTCTGATTTGCAGATATTTAGATCTATTCTAAGTACATAATACCTGTGATGAATTTGTTCACTTCAATTCATATCATACTTGTTCTACTTGGTAATCCTCTTTCCTTTGTTTGCTCGACGATGTCTGCAGAAATGCTTGGTTCTATCTTTAACTAGTTTGATCAATCATGCATCAATTTCACATGTATGCTTCAACATCTATGTCCATGATTCACAAATGAATCTCTTGTCTCTTATATAGACATCATGTATCATTTAATTTTCATCCTTAAGATCTTTCACCTTAATCTTCATCGTTCATTTTCCTGCTTGATCCTTCCTTGGTAGTTGTGTTAAAAACATGTTTCAATCTCTGTTGTCTGATCTTCCTTGAATTTTCATAATTGTTTGATCAAATAAAGATTTATCTTTTACCTCAAAATTATCAATTTCCAGATCAGAATCCAAGTTGGCCTTAATTAGAATTAATTACTCAGTCTTAGTATTAACCATGTTGTGTCAGAAAATCCTTACTCGGTTATCAATGTTGCTCGGTATACACTGCATTTTGCTCAGTTATTACTGTCACTCGGTGTATACATAACTCTTCATTTTAACGACCACGTAAACATTGTTTGTTCTAGATCTTCAATACATAACAAATGTTTTCCACCATAATAACACTCAAATAAGTTGACATCAATGAAAATACATTAACTGATAATATTTATCATCACTTCTACAACTTGGTTGAATATAAATGACTTCAAACATATTTAGTTGTAGTTCATCACTTGGTATGCACTGATTATCTAACCAAATGGGTGGAAGTAAAATCCATGAAGCATGCACGAGATCATGAAGTAGCAGAGTTTTTGTATGAGGAAATCTTCACCTGTTATGGTGTGCCAAGAGAGCTTGTAACTAATCAAAGAGCACAATTCACATCCAATCTGATAACAAAACTCATGAAGGAATACAATATCAGACATCAGAAGTCCATTCCCTATCATCCTCAAGCCAATGGTCACGTAGAAGTTACAAATAGAGATATTGAAGCCATTTTAACAAAAATAGTTCATCTACACCGCCGAGATTGGAGCAGCAGACTCTTAGAAGCAGTTACAGGGTTCACACAATTTGAATTGATATATGAGAAGGCCAAAATGTTACGAATTGAATTCAAGCACAAAACATTGTGTACTACACTAGAGTTAAACATCAACCTTCTTGTAGCATAGAAAGAATGACTACTGCATCTCAATTCCTTGGATGAAATGTGCAAATTTTCATTGGAGCACACTGAGATAATACAAAAATAAAGGAATAAGTGGCATGATACCCATATTAAGAGAAAATAGTTTTAATTCGGTGATTGGGCATTACTATATGATTCTAGATTCAAAGAGATACTAGGCAAGCCGCAAACAAGATGGCTGGGCCCATATGAAATAATCCATGTCTTCACCAATGGAGTAGTCCAGTTGACAACTATTGACCTTGTACACTTAAATTTATTGGTCAATGGGCATCAGATTCATCTGTATCATCCACCCCAAATGAAAGAAGACTTCCTGCAACAATTCATACATCCAACTCCAAATGAGCAATAGGTAATACTTCCTGAAGAAGAGGGTGCATACATTCTTTCTACAAATTCATCATAGCATTCCTTCGAGTATGCCCATAATAAACACTTCATGTTCAAATGAAGTCCATTTCTCCATTCACTTTCTATATTCTTCTTTTTAGCACATTTCATTTCTTTACCTTCCATCCACCCATCCTCCACATCATCACCACTTTTTAGATCTATGTTTCAAATAAGAGCCATGTCAGCTGACACATGAAGCTGCCAGCATCGTTCCACTCTCACCACCTTTTTTTCTCATGCGTGCGATAATCGCATGAGAGGTATAAAATTTTCAAATTTCTTTCCACTTTTAGGACATAGATTTAGGTAATTATAATACTATAATAAATTTATGATTGCAGCATTAAGCCTATTCAGCACCTCGTGCCAAGTGTGACAAGTGTGGACACTTGTCTTCATTTTGTTGGGGATGGGGAAGTGTATTAATTTCTAATGTCATTTCTAATTGTCCTTGTCATTTCTCATAAGGATTTCCTATCACCTCAAATCTATACTTTGGCCTTGTCTTAGTAAATCTCGTTACTATCTCGCACAAGTGTCATACTATTATTCCCAAATTATCCCTAATTTTAAGACTTGATGTGACCCAAAATGATTATAATTAAACTATGTGGAAACTCTCAGTTAGAGTTATAATTTCTTGTGTTAAGCACCATTATCATTGTTTATATCAAGAATAATAGAATATTGCAAGAGAAAGGTTCATAGTTTCAAGAAGAGGAGTTTGAAATTCAAAAGGGAATAAGGTATTCATCAATTGTAGAGCAAAAGAGTTGAAAAATTGACAAGTTTAAGCTACAAAAAAAAATTGGAATAAACGAGAGGGAAACTACAGTGGCATGAACCAGTGGTTCATGGAATTTTTATTATAGACATTGAAGAAGTGAGGAGGTTTAATGCATGTGGTTGGTTGGGTTTTTTCTTGAAATTAACAAAGTTTGATGAAGAAGTAGTAGCTAAATTCACAAATATATTCAAGGAAGGGAAAGCAACTGTATGTGGTTTAATGGTTGTCACGATAGAAGAACTAATAGTAGAGGTAACAAGGTTACCATCAATTTGGGAAAATTACCCCAATGTGCATGAGGCTAGTTCAGCACGAGCCCAGTTTATGCTTCCAAGTGACCCTCCTCTAGAGATTAACAAGAAATGGTGCAAAAAAATGTCTCTTCCTCTGCCATTTAATGAGATGGACACACACATTATCAATTATTTGACTTGTGAGGGAAGATTTTCAAATTTTCATGCACATCATTTCAAGTTAGTTATGTAAGGCACAATATTCTAGTAAATGTTCCTAATTTCTTGTATAACATGCTAAGTATTAGTGCTGAGGAAACCCAAAAGGGGAATGCAAAATCTATCTCTCACCATGCCCTAATCAAATTTATAGTAGAGAAATCCATTAGGGAAGCCTCTCCTTAGGCATGGTCAGAGTTTGTTCAGCTTAAAACCCTGCAACCTCAGGTTGAGCCTATTGAGAAAACTGGTAATGATGATGCAGCACCCACTGAACCAACTGTTGAGAAAGTCAACCAAGAAATAGAACCCAAAATCTCAAGAAAATAGGCCTTGACCTACTCATAGGAGAAATGTACCTACCCTTCCTCAAAAGAAAGGAAAATGAAAAGTACAAAGAAGGAACTTCTATTCCTACAACTGAACTACAAAACCCCACAACTTCGAAAGGGAAGAAAATAAAATTGGCTCCTGCAGTAGCTACTCCTGCAACAAAGAGACCAAATAAAGCTAGAAGAAAGAAGGTTGTGGAGGTTGAATAAAATTTTATGATAAGAACAAAAACAAGGTGATATAGAACCCCATTTGCAGTATGTTCTAGATGATTCCCCAACTCAGCCTGAAATTAAAGATATTTCTAAAAACTTAAATGATAAATGTGATGATGAACCTGCTCTATGTAAGAACAAACCCCAAGAGAGCCATCATAATACCCCAGAAAGAAATGAGGAAGAAGTTCAAATACCTCACCAATCAGCCCACTCATAGAATTCCCCAATGCCTTATCAAAGAACTTGGTTTACCATCTACTTAGAACAAGTATGGAAAGAGCAGAGGAGACAAAAAAATTAGATAAAAGAGTGTACTCCACCTACTTTGCAATTAGTCCTCTTTGGCTTATACAATAATTTTTTTTTAAAACAACCATATGAAAAGAGGAAAAGAAGAGAATGTAAAGGGTAATAAAAGACCAAGATGAGGAAATAGCACACCTAAAGGAGCAATCTACAAAGAAAAAACAAAGAATGGATCATGCCCTGAAGTTGGCTAATCAGATTATCACTTGTAGACATCCTCCTAGAGTCTATGCTATTTTTTTAAAAGAATAGTTCCTTTTGTTTCAACTTATGATGACCTTAAAGAACATAGACTCTGAGTTTAAAATGGCCCAAGAATTCTATGGCCTATATCAAACCCTTCCTTCATGGAAATAGAACCTACTCTGTGAGTTATACTTGCACAACTTCATTATCCCCAGAGAAACTGAATAGAACCCTTTACTATATATTGGGGATATACACCTAAGGGAATTAATGTCCTAAATGAATATTGAAGCAAACTATGAAATACAATTACACAACTACAAAGATCAAGAGAAGTCAAAACCATTACCATTAAGAGTTGAAAGAAACAAACCTGATATGCTCCTCAAGGATTGGTTCAACCCACCTATGGAAGTATAAAATTAGAAACTATGAATACAATCTTTACTATCAGGGAAGAGGTCTATGCAGAATATGAGGGGATGTCCTACTTTTTTTTAAGAGAGCCCTGGGTGGTGCTAGAAGTAGGTGGAATAGAATGCTAGAAGCATTCAAGAAATCAGAGCCACATATCCCTATTAATCTTGAGGCAACGATCCACAAAGCACCAAAATATATCTAGCTAGGCAGGAAGATTAGATGTGAGCTCTGGTGTCCCCTTACAATGCAGCCACCTATGCTCCTATGGCCTCTTTATGATGTCAATGCTACAAGGCTTGATCAACTGCAGGAGGACTACATGGTGGATGTCTAGGAAAAGACCAGAGGCTTCTACTATACCTTTAAGAGCCGAAGAAGAGGAATGAGGCTTCTATATATATATTGTAGTACTTCATATAGCTATTAGAATGTGTTTTCTAATATTTTGATTGATTTGACTAGTTTACTTATATAGATTTCCGCATGCTACTAACCTACCAGGGAAAAAGGAGAAGCTTGAGAGTGGTTGACAACATTAAATAAGAAATGTTGAAGTCCAACTGCGATAGAGAGAATCATCATAGCACCGAGAGACATGCCTACTACATTGGAGGAGCCACCATCTCAAAGAATATAGGAGTATAGCTCTGCTATATTTCCTCAGTGCTCATTATCATGTTGAATTGGTCATTCAGACTTTATTACATTATGTCGTAGGCTGTTACATTTCCTTTTCCCTCTATGGTGAGATTTAAGTCAGAACTTATCTTTATGTTTTGAATAAGTGTCAATCCTCTATTTATAGGGATTTGATTGTTAGTTTGTAAGTTCTTAGTTTTTGGAAAACATATTTTTGCATCTTTCACAACAAGTTACTTTCTATTTCTATGCATTGTTCTTATGTAATCAGTTTCTAAAATATAATGAAGTGATTTTGGTTTAAATTCTATGTTAGCAGTTAGAAGAAGCCAATCAAGGGGGCCCACTTGGGAGGTGGACTAGATTAGAGTATATTAGATTTACTTTCAGCATTTACAACATTTTGAATAGGAGTTTACTGTTTCATTCCTGCAATATTAAATTCATGTATGTTCCTGCACCACTTGCAAGTATAATTATGGTGAATTCTATGGGTTGATAGAATAGGTTCGAACTAAGTTTGAATTTTTCAGCATTAATACCATTAAGTAGTCAAGTGTGTTTACCTTTCCTGCAGCAATAGCGTAGGTTTCTTTCATGCATTTTTACTTCCTACAACATAGGTAGTATGACTCTTTGAGAAACTTAGTGCACATATTGTGATGTCCCATTTCAAGTATACGTCCCTGGGTTGACAATTTAAATGCACTTCATGATAGGAAAATTAATCCTTAGTTTGAATATACTATTCCTAGGAGAATCCTTGGCATGATTATTAGTACCTATTGTGAGGCAATTCAAGGCTCACCATCCTTAATAAAAATAAATCTAATTTCATCATAATCTACAACATCATCATCAGACACACCTTCACTATCATAATAACATTCCTTATCTTTAGAATAATATGGTCTATGAAACTTAGGTTTATGCTTGGGAATCCTTGTAGGACATCTAGATGTAAAATGACCAATCTTATTACATGAAAAAAACTTGAGGGGTAACTTTACTTCAAATTTACCCTTACATCTCTTCTCTCTCCATGTGACTAGAGCCATAAGATCATCTAGTTTCCTTTCCTCTTCTTCTATCTTTTCCCAATCATTAGCATATTCACCAAGTTCTTCATACCTGTTACCTCTATTGGTGCTCGTAAGACTTGATAAAGTCTTTTTTTCATTGTGCATAGTCACCTTGAATGCAAATTTTTCCTTAGGTAAACTATCTTCTAGCTATGCGGCCTCAAAGTTGGTCAACTTAGCAATCAATATCTCTCTATTGAAATTCACTATCAAGGGTATGATCTCTTCTATTGCTTGCACTTTAGTCTTGTAAATAGGATTCAAATATCTGAGAATATTTGTGATCACTTCTTCTTCTTCTTCTTCTTCTTCAGTACATGTGCCTCTAGAGTTTCTAAACCTTTGTAACCCTTGTACATGTGCTCTAACATTATCATCATCTTGCATTCTTAAAATCTCCATCTCAATCTTCCAATTTTTTAATTTCACCTGCTTAGTAAATGAATCTCCTTCATATAGTGCCTCTAGTATTTCCCAAATTGCATGTGCAAAATCCAAGTTTTTAACTTCCATGAATTCACCCTCAGAGAGTGCACTACTCAATGATTCTCTTGCAGCCATATTATAGCTAAACATCTTCTTTTCATCTTCATTAGCCTTTTCTAATTCATCTTCAAGCTTGATCTACTCATCCTTTTTTGTAATCATCTAGTAGTCAATTCCTAAATAGAGTAGATGAGTTCTCATCTTTCTCTTTCAACTGTCAAAATTTTCAGGATCAAATTTTGGACTTTCCTTCCTATAGTATGCCATCTCAGGATCACCTCAAGTTGTTAAGCTTTCTCTCAGAGGACTATTACAAGTAGTGGTTCTTGTTGCACCAAAAGATTGGCCTATTAATGCCTGATACTACAACTAGACTTATATAATCCACAAGGGGTTGTTAAATGATGTTGCAAATCCTTTGAGGGAAGCTGGCCCGCTGCCAACAATACCCCTCCCAGTGTCACTCATCGTGGCCTGTGTGATTCAAACCTATGACCAAGCTTTGATACCAATTGTTAGTATTAATAGTCTACCAACACAACTAAGTGGGGGGAGGGTGAATCCGTTGTGAGCCAAATAATTAAAATTCAAACTTTATAAACCAATTCTTTAATGTAAATATGAACACATTAAGTACAACACCATAATACAAGAAATTGTTGTCGAGGAAACACTGTTATGGGAAAAAAAACCGATGGGAATTAGCACCCACAAATAATGTATTGAAAGTATAGTATATCTGTTAGGAGATTTAGGCTTGTTAGGAGTTGATTATTACATAAATTACATAGTCCCTGTTAAAGGACAAACCCTGTTAGGAGTCAAGATAAACATGAGGCTCACTTCCTAGGAACATTTCCCAAATGTGAAGGTTAAATCCACCTTCTAGAGTCACTATCTGAAATAAATATATAAGAGTAACAATAACCAATGAACTGTCTGATAGAAACTTTCTTTGCTTAAATAGTTCCAATGAAGTTCATCACAATCACTGTCTCTTCTCTACATCCAGAAAACTTCACAAATACAAGCTCGCAACTTTCACATTTCACATCCACACTACCTTACCAAGAAACAACTCATCTTTATACAAGTTTACAATAAAAAATTAGGTCAGCCTGTTAAGACTTCCCCAATGTACAAAAAATTATATAGACCCTTGCTAAGATGCACATAGTATCTTACACAAGTAAACATCAATTACAATTCATCAATTATACTCCATGATCTATAACCCATGCTCGCCAACTTATAAACTTGTTACACCATTGTAGTCGACCATAAATAGATCTTCGCAAGATCACATACTTCAGCTGACGTCACCAAGAAATACAATGACCCAAAAATAACAAGTAAAATTCTCCAACATATCTTCTACCATTCCTTAAGCTCATAAATCAAAACTCATGCTCGCATCCAAGTTATCTCCAAAAATCAAAGACCAACTCTATCACAATTCTTTGTCATTGTCATGTATACTAGCCTTGACCAAAACAACTATAACTTATGCCAACAGTAAGATCAAGCCAAGTGACCTTAGATATAAGGTCACTGTTCATGCATTTATACATCTCCATGCTCTGAAAGCCTGTACAGTGTTCATAAACTTCTGTCAGTCTTCCCTATACTAGTGATAACCAGTTTGTCTGAGACTTCAAATGAAACATATGTTGACATCAATGAGAAAACATGAATGTAAACACCTCTCATAGAACCAATTCCAACAACCTCCCCCTTTGGTATTGATGGAAAAAAATGATAAATTATATCAACCCAAACATTATCCTTCTCAATATCCTCTTCACAGCTCCTCCTAAAATAATAGGGACTTTCTACTCGTATCTCTCTCCCTTTGACATCAATGGAAAATGGTTCCATATCTATCTTCCTTCTCTGATCATCCCACCTCTACAAGGGTATCTTTTTAAAATCTTCATGCCTTCAACAACCAGGTGCTTGATCACCCAAATATGTTTTGATACGTTCTTTGATAACTCCCCCTGGGGAGTGCATCCAAGCATCAAGTCTAGTGGTTGATATAACTCTGATAGCTACTGGACTGATGTATTTCTGCATCATTTAGTTCTTGCATGGAGGGGTTCCTACCTCTAGCATACCTCTGAGACACTCAATGACATATTTTGACAAAGGTTTTGTTAATATATCTTCTATTTTCTCCTTTGTACTCATGTACTCTAATCTGACTTCCTTTTCTACAACTTTGTCTCTCAAAAAGTGATATTTGATTGAAATGTGTTTGGTCTTTGAATGCATAACAAGATTCTTTAACATGTTCATTTTTCTTGTATTATAACAATTTATAACCACTAGTTCTTCAAAAGTAATCCCAATATCCTTCAGCATCTGCTTCATCCACACAATTTATAGCAGTAGAAACATACTCTAACTTAGCAGTAGACTAAACTATACAATCCTCCTTCTTACTGATAGAGGCTGAATATGGTCAAAATTTAACAATCTAAAAATGACCCAGTTTGGGAAATCAATTTTCCTATCTCCAACAGAAATATTATCTTTTCACGAGGTGTTTTGGATTTTTGACCAAAGCCAAATTTGAAAGTTAGGTAGTTATTTTTTAGTTAGTTTATTGTTTTTTCAAAATAATTTATAATAAGGGTTGTGTATTTTCACCCTAAAGAGGTGTGAAAGCCACTCAAACACATATATATATATACATAATGTAAAATGTAAGGAAGATAATACAATATAATACAATTCACATATTTGGATAGTTTTTAATCAACAAGTATAACATGGACCTGGATGTATTATTTTTTCAAAATCAATAAAGATAAGTCCTTTTTATTTCACATGTGTAATAGTTTCATTATCATTTACAATTAGTCCCTCGAATAAATCAACATAACTTCTTCAAAGTGATAGTTTGATGTACATACTTCCTGATCCGGTTCATAGTCTTTATTATCAATTAGTTTTTCTCATTTTGCATGGTCAAATTCTATTGATTGAGGCCTCAATCAACTGGTCTATCATTTGAGAAGTAATATCCTTTTGAAATATCTCTGAACTTGTTTCAAGGTTTCATTTTCATTTCATAACACCTTTGAAGTGATAAGTTTTCTTGTAAAACTGTCTCTGAGGTTGAACATAAGATTGAAATGATCTTGGCTCTATTGCCCATGATAGAATAAGGCACTGGTCTAATCATTATTTGGATTATAGTTATTCAGTTCATTTTTATAGTTTTGTGATATCTTATATATCTGTTCATTTCAATTGACATACATATTTACTAAACATTCTTTCAATTACTCAAAGTATTTCAATTTACAGTTTATGATATATTTATTTTAGTTAGATTTCTTTCAAGTGCCTTGCCATACTTGAGAGACAAGGTTTGAGGTGTATTCTATCTTCTATAAAAATCCTTAAGACTTGAAGGATAAGTTTAAGGTATAGGCATACCAGCCTTGGTTCTGTAGAGCCAGAATTGCAGAGGGTTCAACCTTTCCTTGGTTGAATCTTGTTAGTTGGCCAAATCACTTGGGTTTCCCAATATTGGATAGGAAAGTCTATAGGAAATCCAATTTTTTGATTTGAGAACCAACATATTCCATGCTCTTCATAGTAGGTAATAAACATATCTGATGTAAACTCTCCACCTCTATGAGACCTCAAACATTTTATCTTCACACCTGATTCATTCTCAACTTTTGCTTTGAAAATCTTAAACTTATCAAAAGCTTCAAAATTTTATTTAAGAAATGGATCCTACATATCCTACAATAGTCATAAAAAAAGTATAAAATACATTTCTCCATAGCATGATCTTGTTCTTGAAGGACCACATAGATATGTATGCACTAGATCTAACTTCCCCTTTGCTGAGTAAGATTGTCTCTAAAAACTACTTCTAGTTTGTTTCCCCATCACACACTCTCTACACATGGTGTTACAGGGCTTCAAAATTTTTGGTAAATCTCTGATTGCATTTGTCATACTTTCTTTCATAATATTATCAAAATTTATATGAAAAAACCTTGTATTCCATAACCAACTGTCATCAACCTTCACAACAAAACAAGTAGCCTTTGTAGTATTCAATTCAAACACATTACCTCTGGAATTTGTACCTGATGAAATAAAATCTCTTGATTGACTTTTGATAGTACATTTCCCATCATTGAACTTCAAATGATAGCTCTTGTCTACAAGCTCTCCAATGCTCAATAAGTTATTCTTAAGCCTATCAACAAGAAATACATTATCAGTATTAGTTTTACCATCAAGAGAAATCAAACCTACTTGAATGATCAATTTTGGAGTGTTGTCACCAAAAATGAATACACCACCATCATATTTATTTAGTTGAACAAACTTACTTTTATCACAAGTCATATGATGTGAACAACCACTGTCAATGACCCATTCAGATTTATTTTCAACATGAGAAAATAGGGCTCTTTCTTCATGACTAGGCTCATCATTTTTAATATAAATAAATCCAATTTCATCATAATCAACACCATCATCATAAGACACACCTTCACTTGCATAATAAATTTCCTTATCTTTAGAATAATCTGGTCTATGAAACTTAGGTTTATTCTTAGGAACCCTTGTAGGACATCTAGATGCAAAATGACCAATCTTATTACATGAAAAACACTTCAGGGGTAACTTTCCTTCAAATTTACCCTTGCCTCTCTTTTCTCTTCTTGCGATCAAATCCGCAAGCTCATCTAGTTTCATTTCCTCTTCTACTATATTTTCCAAATCATCAACATATTCACCAAGTTCTTCATACATGTTACCTCTGCTGGTGCTCGCAAGACTTGATAAATCCTTTTTTTCATTGTGCACAGTCACCTTGAATGCAAATTCCTCCTTAGGTAAAGTATCTCCTAGCTCTGCAGTCTCAAAGGTGTCCAACTTAGCAATCGATATGTCTTTTTTGAAGTTTGATGTCAAGGGTATGATATCTTCTATCACTTGTACTTTATTTTTGTAAATAGGTGTCGAAGATCTGAGAATCCTTGAGATCACTTCTTCTTTAGTATATGTGCCTCCAGAGTTTCTAATCCCTGTAACAACCTCTCTAACCCTATGTACATATGCTCTGATATTCTCATCATCTCTCATTCTTAAAATCTCCATCTTAGTCTTCTATTTTTGCAATTTCACATGCTTGGTAAACTTATATCCTTCATCTAATGCCTCTAGTCTTGTCCAGATTTGATGTGCAGAATACAAGTCTTCAACATCTATGAATTCAACCTCAGAGAGAGTGTTGATCAATGCTTCTCTTAAAACCATATTAAAACTAAACATTTTCTTTTTATCTTCATTAGCTTTATCTAATTCATCTCCACGCTTGATCTTCTCATCCTTCTTTGTAATCATCCAGTACTTAATTCTTAAATAGAGTAGATGAGTTCTCACCTTGTCAAAATTTTTAGGATCAAATTTGGGACTCTCCTTCCTATAATACGCCATATTTAGGATCACCTCAAAGATTTTAAGATTTCTCTCAAAGGACCACAAGCTCTGATACCAATTGTTACAAGTAGTGGTTTTCATTGCACCAAAAGATCAAACTGTTAATGCTTGATACTACCACTAGACATATGGAATCCACAGAAGGTTGTTAAACCATGTCATGAATATTGTAAGGTATGCTAGCGCACTGCCAACAAGGATCACACACTTTGATACCAATTGTTAGCAATAATAGTCTACCAACACAACTGAGAGGGGGGTGAATCAGTTGTGAGCCAAATATTTAACTTTAAACTTTATAAATCAAATACTCAATAAAAATCTGAACACATCAAATACAACACCATAACACAAGAAATTGTTGTCAAGGAAACCCGGTTAAGGGAAAAACCCTGGTGGGAAAGAGCACCCATAAAAATGTAGTGAAAGTATAGTATCCCTATTAGCATATTTAGCCCTGTTAGGAGTTGATTATTACATACAGTACGCAGTCCCTGTTAAAAGATAGACCTGTTAGGAGTCAAGAGAAACAAGAGGCTCACTGCCTAAATGAGAAGGTTAAATCCACCTTCTGGACTCACTATCTGAAATAGAGATATATGAGTAATAATAACCAGTGAACTAAGTGATAGAAAATTTCTTTGATTAAAAAGTTCCAATGAATTTTATCACAATCTATATCTCTTCTCTATATCCAACAATGTTCACAATTACAAGCTCACATCTTCCACATCACACTTCCATACTACCTCACCAAGAAACAACTCTCCTTTATACAAGTTTACAATAAGAAAATAGGTCGTCCATATAGGACTTCCCCAATGCAAAAAAAATTACATAGACCCTTGCTAAGATACACACATTACCTTATAAAAGTAAACATCAATTATACTACAAGATCCGTAATCCACGCTCAACATCCTTTAAACACTTTTCATCACTGTTGTCAACCAAAAATAGATCTTTGCAAGATCACACACTTTAGTTGACATCACCAAGAGATGAGAGACCCAAGAATAACAGAAAAAAATCTTGAATATGTCTTCTACCACATCTCAAGCTCTAATAGCATAACTCATGCTCACATTGAAGTTATCTCTAAAATACAGAGACCAACTCTGTCATAATATTCTTTCATATTTTTTTAAGAAGTCTCTACCAAAACAACTGTAACACATGCCAATAGTAATATCAAGCCAAGTGACCTTACATATAAGATCTTTGCTTGACCCTGTACACATCTCCAAGCTCACATTCTCTGAAAGCCCGTACACTTCTGTCAGTCTTCCTTGTACCAGTGATAACTAGTCTATCTGAGACATCAATGAAAACAACATGAATGTCAACACCTCTAACAAAATGAATTCCAACATTTTCTCCAATTTTAAGACCACTTAGCTTGCAACCCCATAGACACTAATTTTAATAAAAAATTAATAAATATTAAATATATAAAAAATACTGATATAAAAATAAAAAGTTTGTTTCAAATCTTCCCCAAATGTCACTTGATGATTTTCGGTGATGTTAGTTAAATTTCTATTTTATTAAAAAAAACTTAGAGAGAAAGCTAACCTACTGATAGTGTGGTAGAATTCAAAATTTCCAAATTCTTCCTCAATTTCCTGAATGGGTCCATGGTGTTTGATCCATTATTTTGGGTGCGATTATTCATAATTCTATCTTTCATATGATTTCCAAGAACATCCACCAATCTTTTGTGGGCCCACAATCGCTAAGTCGGGACTTTGGAGGAGTTCAAGAGTTCCAAACCTAAAAAAATAATTGATGAATTCCAAAATCACTGATAGGTTTCAAAAACTCCATGTGAGAATATTTTCTAGCTATTCATTTCAAATTTGAACTACAAAATATCTAAGAATTCAAAAATTTTGACTGTTACTGCTAAGCCAAAAAAATGGAAATGCAGATTTTATAGGAACTGGGAAGAACTGAAAAATTAGGAAAGACATGTTTTAAATAATTCTGTATCTTTTTTTTAGAAGTTTTTCTTATTATGTTTCCTTCTATTTTTTCGGTCTTGTTGTATTAATGAACTTTGTTTGCGTTGGATTGTATGTTTCCCTCTTTTTTTTCGGTCCTCTGTAGTAATGAACTTTGTTTTGTGTTGAACTTTTTATTTTTCTAGAATTTCTACAGTGTGCACACTGGTCTTGGGTTTGTTTGTATATCTTCATATATGGTTTTTTAATTTTTTCTTTTGGTTTCTGTGTATGTCTGTTTATATGCATATTCATCTCTGATTTTCCCCCTTTTTTATTTTTTAAGATTTTTTTAGTAGTTGAAGAAGAAGCAGTCAGGAGAGAGGAAGGAGGTAAGACAGAGGAACTATGACAAAAAATGATGGAGTCACTTATTATTTAAGGTATCTTATCCTAAAATATCCTTACCCTAACTCTATGCATTTATAACTTTATAAAATACATTTTGGAAAAAAATCAAATGTAAGAGTATTTAGCATGGATGTAATATAATCCTACATATCTAATTAGGGAAAAAGTATATTATGTGCATTAGATGCTTCTGAGACTGCCTACAATAAAATAATTAGGGTAGGGCATGATATCTGTTGATTTTTTTAAAGTCTATGTTATGAATTTTTTCAAATGGCCTTAGTTAGTTTAGCGGATATGTTGATATTGACCGTATTATGATTGATTTTTATATGAATAATAGACCGTATTTTTATGACTTGATTGAAAAATTGGAAATATAATTATGTAACAATTCTAAGGATGTGAAGTGGCACCACTTTATCAAATACAAAGGAGATTAGCTTATTGTCACGACTTTTTTTAGGAATATATCATCCTAAAAGATTCAAAATCAACGGTTGTTTTTAGCTGCTTAGAATCCTTTGGCAGATCTATGCCATCCTCTATCCCTTCCTTTATCCAACACTTCATAAGTTATTGACACCTCTGTTTATCACAATTTATTAGCTATTCATTACAGAAGCTAGAATTTGTTTGAATGGAGTCTTTTCTTGCTTCATAGTAGTAGTAGTAGTTTCCACATTATTGATAGGAGGAAGATCACCTTTAAAACCATCAAGAATTCCAACCAAGTAATTCTCCATCAATTCTTTTACTATTATTGTCACATATGTTTTTAGGGATATATCATCCTAAAAGATCTGAAATTAACGGTTGTTTTTTAGCTTCTTAGAATCCTTTGGCGGATCTATCTCATCCTCTATTACTTCCTTTATCCAACACTTCATAAGTTATTGCACCAATTTATCAATTACAAAGGGGATTTTCTATTATTGTCATAGGCTTTGGTTAGGGATATATCATCCTAAGAGACTGGGAATCAACAATTTCTTTCAAATGCTTAGAATCTTCTAGTGAATATATCACATCGCCTGTTCCTTCCTTTAGCCAATACTTCATAAGTTATTGAGACCTCAGTTTCTCATAATTCATTATTTATTTTTTATAGAAGCTGGAATTTTTTTGAATGAAGTCTTTTCTTGGTTTGTAGTAGTAGTTTCCACTTTCTTGATAGGAGGAAGATCACCTTTAAAAGCATCAAGAACTCCAACTAGGTAATTATCCATGAATTCTTTTGCTACTTGACTGTGGCTATGAGGCATACATCTTCAAAATCTTGAGTTGCATCTCTTCCTGATAAACCATCACATAAAAAACCATCATGTAGATTGTTAATGCATCTTTGTCATTACTTACCATTGTAGAAGCATAATTTTATAAGCACTAAATTTTTCTAGTCAATGTAAACATTTTAGGAAATTAATGATTAGATTAAACTTGAACGATTAGAAATTCAATTAATAAACAATTTAGAAGTGAAAGAAAATTTGTAACTCTATCGTTAAAGAAAATTGAGTGTCATTTAAGTTTTTGAATCTAACACAAAATTGGATGGAAAATTCTACTTGACACTAGAAGGAAATGAATCCTTTCAGTGCTTAGTTTGGTTAGACTATAGTTACCATAATCATTTTTCAATAAATTTTCTACCCATAAGTGATACAGTGGTTAAAATTATTTCAGTTCACATCGTTACCATGGTTCTCATGTAATCAAGTGCTTTATTTCTAAGAGACATTCTAGCTAGATTTCTCTCCCACCACATGCTTTTTCATCCAAAAACTTAGTGTGACCAATAAACAACTTTAACACATGAATTTCTCCTTATAGGTGAGTCAGAACCAAAAAAAATACCCTTAGGGTTAGATTTAAGCAAAGCCAAGCTAAGGTAGTTATGCGTAACTACATTAAACATCCATGAAGTTATGAGTACCAAGTCTTACAACTTTGTTAAATTTATAACAAGTGTAATGTATTTCAATTAATATCCTTGACAGTAAACATTCAAAATATCAAAAATTCAATAAGTGTATATATCATGCTTCTACATCCCTTATCATTTTGTCACATAAAGAGATAAAAAATGTACCAAGTACCACACAAAATAGTAACCAGTTCTCCTAACCCAAGTAACTCCAAAAATGATTTGTATTTTGATAGTCATAAACACCTTGAGTAACATTTTATTTCCAATTATCTAAAATTCTTTCATATCACAAGGATTACCAGATCCTTCATATTATCCAAAAAAAATTCTTAACCAAAAGTCAACTGATCTCCGGCAAGAAAAAATCTAAACTGTAGCCTACATGCATGTATTAAATATTCAAGCATAAGTTGTCAATGTAAATGTTTATTTTTCTGAAGATGGTTGTGGATCCTTTAGGAAAGTTCTAATTCCAAAGGCATCACCCACAATCAACAAGGGTACTAGAAATTGAAGCAATTTTATGAATGAACTAGGCTCATAATCCTTGAGAACAGAAGGTAGAATTTCTTTGAAAGGTTCTTGCTTCATAGTAGTAGTTTCCACTTTCTTGATAGGAGCCATATCACCTTTAAAACCATCAAGAAATCCAACTAGGTAATTCTCCATCACTTCTTTTTTTTCTTGAATGTGGCCCACATCTTAAAAATCTTGAGTTGCATCTCTTCCTAGTAAGACATCATAGAAAAACCATCATAATCCCCACCACAATCGAAGAAAAATGGAAAATCATGGAGAATTAACTGAGTCTAGGGTTGATCACATGAAAGTGCAGAAAAATATTAGTCTTTTCACTTGTGCTATCTATAACTGTGTAAAAAAATCAACAAGGCAACCTGGAAAGATAGGGCATGAAACTAGTTAAACCACAAATCGCAATGCGAATACAGTCTCTCGTTGTCTTTGGGGAAAATTTTTATTGTGAATCAGAATAAGAAGTCTACTGGATAGAGTTTATTATTGTTGTAACTAACAAATGACAAATTGTTTCAATGTGTAGTTGGCATGTGTATTCCACTGTACATGTAGTATTGTAATATTCTAGCTTCTGGATTCTGTTGCTCATGTTTTTCATTCAAGGTTTTAGATCATACTTAGTGATCCACCTGATAATGGATCATTGGTTGTGATCATAAACCTTGAAGTAAAAATAAATACAGCTGAAAAATGAACATTGGAATGTGGAAAACATAAGCCATGAGAATGATTATATCTAAACTCGCAACACAAATACAATATGTGATTGCCTATTAGGAAAATAAAAAATATTTCATATTTGACTAAGAAGACTATTGGATCAAATTGATGACCATTGTAACTACCTAACAAATGATGAAGTCTTTCAATGTAGAGTTATCATGTGTCTTTTAAAAGTCTATGTAGTATTGTAAGAGGATAGATTCAGTTGTTTATGTTTTTCATTGAAGGTTTCAGACCACCACTTGATGATGGATCAATGGTGTGATCCAAAACCTCAAATGGAAAGCATACAAAGCTAAATGTAGTAGACTGTCATCATTGGAAAACATAAAAGTAATTGTGAATCCCTATAAGAAACCTATAGGAGTGAATCAATGACCATTGTAACTAACAAATAGAATGTTTCAATGCATTGTTAAGTATTTTAATGATATTTAGGTGTATGTTTTTATTTAACAGTTCATCACACTCGTTGATCAATCATCTAATGAAAATCACACATAGTTGAATCCACAAGTATTTCATTAAAATGTTTCAATGCAGAATCAAGAAAATAGGGCTAGGTTGAAAATATTTGGAATAAATTTACAATTAGTGGTCATTATATGATAAATACAAAAGAGTTAAACACAAATAGAAAGAGCAGTCCATTAATCCCTCTAGGTCATAGCTGCCTATAATTATTTTATATATAGGACCCTTTAAAAACATGCACATCACCCATACCTACAATCATGACTAATACTTACTAGAAGGCAAACTATAGGCAATCATAGAAATAAATTGGACAGATTATGAAGGTTAAAACATGCGAGCATAAACAAGAGTTCATGATCATGATGAATTGAAAACATCATTGTCTTTTTAAGTAGATGCAATAATAAAAACAAATTATTTGAATCGCGATAAAGTAATGTACTAAAATAGAGCCCTCGCTCAATATTCTACTCCATATGGAATATGAAAACTATATAGATTGATTTTATGACTCGGTAAACCATTACTTCATAAGGTTGATGAGAGCTTTAGGCACTCTTGTTGAGGTTACCTTAAGTGAGCTATGGTGTCTATTTTTAGGATATATATGAGGTAACTATGGGGGTGACCTTGACTATTTTGGGCATCCATGCCCCCCAGTGTGTAATTGTTTAGTAATTCAGACTCACCCACACTAGTTATTTTTATTTTCCCCACTAATTCATTTAAAAGTAGTATAGAAAGGACCTAAACATGTGATCATATAATGAATATTGGTAACAGACTACTATAATATTTGAAGACATAAAATAAATTACAATTGTAACAAATATTCAAGCTATGAGAAATCGTGAGGTTATGTAGGTAGTACACAAAGACTCGACTACAACTACTAACAAAGCGGGAACTTTGACCCATGTATCCATCTGATTGAACTTTTTACCAAAAACAACATGGTCATATATTACACTAGGTGTTGGTGCTCAAATTGACAGATTGGATTTCCTATGGACTTGCCAATCCAATGTTGGGAAACCTGAGTGATTGGACAACTAACAAGTCACAACCAAGGCAAGGTTGAAACTTCTGCAATTTTGGCTCTGCAAAACCAAAGTTGGTAGGCCTATACCTTGACTTATCCTTCAAGTTACAAGGCTTTTTATAGCAGATAAGAAACACTTCAACCTTCTCTCTCAAGTATGGCAAGGAACTTGAAAGAAATCTAATAGAAAGCAATATATC
>MU227125.1:392765-410662 GCA_018584345.1 Thuja plicata
GGATTCAAAGTTGGAAAAGAAAAATACTAATGTTGCAATGGATGATATAGAAAGGATAAACTTGGGAAATGAAGAGACTCCAAAAGAAGTATTTTTGGGTAAAAGTTTAACTCCCAAGATCAGAACAGATGTTATCAGATTACTGAGAAAATATAGACATGTGTTCGCATGGTCCTATGATGATCTTAAATCTTATTGATAGGATCTTTTTCAACATGAGATACCTTTGAAGCCTAATGCTAAACCATTTAGACAAAGGAAAAGACCTATAAACCCTACTTTAGCCCCTAAATGAAAGATGAGCTAATCAAGATGAGGGATGCTGGTATAATAAAGCCAATTAGACACTCAACATGGGTTTCAAATTTGGTCCCTGTCAGGAAGAAGAATGGTGATATTAGACTTTATGTGGATTTCAGAAATCTAAATGTATCATCATTGAAGGACAACTATGTATTACCTAACATGGAAGCGTTATTACAAAAATTCATGGGAAATGCATTGTTATCAATGATGGATGGTTTCTCAAGGTATAACCAGGTGAAATTTAAAGAAGAAGAACAGTATAAAATAGCATTTACAACACCTTGGGGTACTTATGTATATGCTAGAATGCCTTTTAGACTCACTAATGCGGGAGCTACCTTCCAAAGAATAATGGATGTAGCCTTTAAGGATTTCATTGATGTGATTATGGTAGTATATCAAGATGACTTAACTGCTTACTCCAAAAGGGTTGAAGATCACTGTGGACACTTGGAAAAAAAAATTCAAAGAGCCCTTGAATATGGGATATCTTTGAATCCAAAGAAGTGCCATTTTGTAGTAAGTGAAGGAAAGTTATTAGGACATATAATATCCAAGGATGGGGTGAGAATAGATCCAGAAAGGATTGCAGTGATTGATAAAATTGAGGTTCCTAAAAGTATTAAAAAGATTCAATCCTTTTTTGGACAAATCAACTTTGTAAGGAGGTTTGTCCCAAACTTTTTAGATATAATTAAACCCATTGCTATAATGTTGAAAAAGGGTGCAAACATGAAATGGACAAATGAATCTTTGGAGGCATTTGTAAATATTAAAAAGACAATTAAGGAAGCCCCTATTCTCAAATCCCCAGATTATACTAAGCTATTTCAGTTGTTCTCTTTTGCATCATATCATACCATTGTTGTTGTCTTATTACAGAAGAATGATGAAGGATATGAATAGCTAATAGAATTCTTTAGTAAAACCCTTCAAGCTTCTGAGTTAAACTATGATATCAATGAGAAACAAGCTTATACTCTTGTAAAGGTAGTGAAATCTTTTAGGCCTTATTTGGTTGGTACAAAAGTGTTAGCCTATGTTCCCAATGCAATAGTAAAGGATATATTCAGACAATTAGAAGTCACTGAGAGAAGATGCAGATGGGTAAATCAGATTTAGGAATTTGACATAGAAATCCAAATCACTAAGATTATTAGAGGACAAGGATTAGTAAATTTAATGGTAGAGTCAAATATGGATGCATTACAAGTAAATCATATTGATCTAAGTGAAACTCATACAAGTATTGAAAGATGCCCTTGGCACACTAATATAGTATAATTTTTGAAACACATGAAATGTCCTGAGAACATTATAGATAGTGAGAAGAGGACAATAAAGTTACAAGCATCTAAGTATGTCTTGATGCAAGGAGACTTATATTGGAAAAATAGGGATGGTATACTTCTTTTTTGTTTAGATACATACCAAGCTAAAGAAGTGCTAAAAGATCTCCATGATGGAGCATGTGGTGGAAACTTTTCAGCGAAGACCACTGCACATAAGATATTGAATGCAGGATACTATTGGCCCTACATATTTAAGGATTGCTATGAATATGTTCAGAAATGTGAAGCATGTCAGAGATTTTTAGGAAAACTCAAATATAATGGTGCATTACCTCTCAATCCTATGACTACTAAAGAACCATTCCAAATGTGGGGAATAGACTTTATAGGTGAAATAAATGATACATCCAGTGGTGGGCATAAGTGGATTTTGGTAGCCACTGATTACTTCACTAAATGGGTGGAAGCCATACCAACTAGACAAGCTACTAGTAAAGTGGTAATCAAATTTTTGATTGAAAAGATATTGACAAGATTTGGTGTTCCTCAGAAGATAGTTTATGATAATGCTATGTGTTTTAGATCTGTAGAATTTATTGAATTTCATGAGAAGTATGGAATAAATATTTCCTTTTAATGCCCTTATCACCCTCAAGGGAATGGCCAAGCAGAATCTAGCAACAAAAATATAATGAAAATTATCAAAAGGATGTTAGATAATAACAAAAGAGCATGGGATTCAAAATTACCTCTCGCACTTTGCGCAGACAGGATTAAAGTTAAGAAATCTACTAGGTATGCTCCATATGAACTTGTTTATGGAAAGAAAGCTCACTTACCACTGAATAATTTGTTGCTAGTGTATAAGTTTATGAATGAAGAACAATATGAAGAAGTGGATTTCATGGAAGACAAACTATTAAAACTTGCAGAATTGGATGAAGTGAGGAATAGAGCTCATGAAAGAAATCAAGAATTGCAACAAAAAGTAAAAGATTTATTTGATAAGAAAACCACAGAAAGGAAATTTTAGGAAGGAGACTTAGTTTTGAGATGGAATGTGAAAGATCAAGAAAAAGGTAAACATGGAAATTTTGATGCATTATGGATAGGTCCTTTTGTCATCATTGGTAAAGGAGGTGAGAATTCTTACATTTTACAAGATTTGGAGGGTTACAATCAAGAACTTCCTATGCATGGTCAGTATCTTAAACCTTTCTTTCATTAAAGATAACAATAGGCAAGTATTTTTTCTCTTTCCTTTTTTCTTATGTATATATGTTGTCATTATGCTTTCTAATGGTCTATTTTCCAGAGATAGCTTGGATCTTGTTGTGTTCAGGTATAAACACAAATCCCCAGAAAGAGCCACTAGTGGAACCCACATCGACAAAATAATTTGTATCCATTCTTGTTCAGGGAAGTAACTATCTACATATACCTACTTGTCTTTTATAGTTTCTTTTTTCATCATCCTTGCCTTATCAAAGTGTTATCATGTATTTTTTACTTTCATATGTCTTAATGTTTAAAGTTTTGAGATTCTCATTGTCTCAGAATCATCTTCTTAAGGTTCCTTTTCACTAAGGAAAATATAGGAATCTAATCTAGTGACTTTTTCCTTAAGGACATAATGTAATTGAAATTGATCTTTAATGTGCTTTTGACTAAGTTCAAGATCCTATGTGATGCTTTCATCTAAATCCTAATGTAATTACATGGAATTCTGCATATTTTACTAGTAAATTACAAATTTCTAATCCATATTGCTGATAGAAGCAAAGATAAAATATTTTATGTGGAGGATTATACATTTGACTTAATGATGTTCTTCATAGCAATCTATTAATGTTTTTGAAGAGGTTAATCTTGGTTTGATTTAACTTTCATGGATTCGAATGCTTACCATTTTCAATGGAAAGATGATGTTATTATGATCATGATCTAGAAGATTATGATGTGTTATAGTTTCGTAAATAACGATAATAATAAATGGTTTTTCTTTTCCATATACTTGAATCCATATGTTATGCTTATGAATATAAAGGGAAAGTTTGATAAAATTTTATCATGGAAAATGTTATTTATATTGTGGTACTCTTGAAAACATCCACAATATTATGTGCTTGTATTCTTATTCATTGTCCATGATATATATTTAATGATTTCTCTTCTAATCTTGAGCATGAACCTTGTCCACATATATGAATATCATGCCATTTGTTATTAAAGAAAGATAAAATTATAATGGTGTGTTAGTTTTCTATATATAGTAATCTTTTAATTAATTACCTATGGAAATGAGGCTTTTAAAGGAGACAAAAAAAAAATTCAAAGAGACCAACTAAAATGGTAAAGTTTTATGTAATCCATTAGTAAGAAATTGCATTATCAATTTAGTTATTTTATATTTTCCATGTGTAATTATTATATTGGTCTCCTTTTATATTTATAGTCTTTTATCTATTTGAAAGAATCTATTGCGCGTCGCTCATTATCCAAACATTATGTGATGATAAAAACCTTTTTATATTTATTTTTACATATCATTTTAAATTATTATATTATCTTTTAATGATAGTTTTTGATTGTTCAATTTTCCATTCAAAGAAATAAAAGGTGGAAAACTCATTTTTTTATCCATAATCTCTGACATTGAAATGAATAGTCATTTGTAAGGTGGCGTAGAGAGATGATGGACTTGTTTAAAATGGTAATAAGGAACTGAATGGTATCTTCCCATAGCGACAAACAAATAATGCAATCAAGCATTAGACAAAGGACATGTGTTATGGTTTTAAAAAACTTATATTTTTGGACTATGTAATATATCAACAATAATATATGTCGTTGTTCTACAGTCATTAAAATGACAAACAGATTGCAATCATATTTAGCAGTGGCTGGTGGAAAAAAAGCAAGTTGACATACTCCACAACATGTTGGTCGCCACCTCTGACATCGCCACGCCACCAAGCAAATAAAACCACCAATACACATACCATTGGTCAATGTAGATAGCAAGTCAACGATGCAAACAATATGGGTCAATGTTTTAAAATGTTGGCTGCCACGTTCCTTTGCAAAAATAGCATGGTCGATGTATTCAAACCAGCAGTGGGTGATACAAGTAGCAGGGGTCAATGCCAACATAATATCATGCCACCTCCCTTATACACTGGTCGCCACCCTCAAAGGAAGCAATTTTCTATGGTCAGCTAGCATGGACACCTCCATCATGCCAGTCGCCACATGAATCCTACAGATTCTCTTAGATATCAATTACAAATCAAACAAGTACCACTACGGGTTTTTTAAATAGACCAAACAGTTAATGCAAGTTATCCAACCGAATGGTTGGTAGTTGTAATCATTGGAGGGCTAGATTTATATCTCAAATCAATTTTAATAGTTAGAAATAATCAATTATGGATTAGTTTTTAGTGAAAGGGTGTGATATTTCACACACCCTTTCATTTTCATATTTATATTCAGTCATAAATCTGCAAAAGGATAGAATAATGACATTGAACAAGATATAATGACTGATGTTGAAACTATGGATTCTTGGGTATGAAGAAATAAAAGATAGTCAAATTTGAAATCTAAATGCATAGATCCAATACGCCACTTCTTGTCAAGCAGAGATAAGTCTTTTTTTTTCATTTATTGTGCAATAGTCATTTTTTGTTATTTTCTTTACAATCAAGTCCTTCAGATAAATCAATACGACATTCTTTAAAGTGATAGTTTTGAAGTTGCATATATTTTATTTTAATTTTTATATTCCATATATTCAATTATTTCTTCTTCATTTTCGCATGGTTAAAAACCTATTGATTAAAGCCTTAAATCAATTGGTCTGTCATCTGAAGAATAATATCTAGTTGAAATATTTTAAAACTTATCGTTATATGTGTATTTTATTTCACCTTTAAGGTGACAAGTTTTGTTTCAAAGCTGTCTCTAAAGTTGAACGTAGGATTGAAGATATATCGACTTGGTTTTCCCATTACTAAAATAAAGCACTGGTCTCTCTCGTTAATTGAATTCAGTATAAGGTTTCATTGTTTCAAGTTTTGAATTATTCTTTTATTTCATCTAATCCAATTCATATCTCAATCATATCAAGCAATATTAAATACATTATATTTCATTAATACATATATTTTTAGTTTTGTGATCTTATTAACACATTGAGAAGTAGGAGTTGAAGTTATCAGTTATCTGTTATAGGAAACCTCTAGAAGACTTTGAAGACAAGTTTTAAAGTGCAGGGCCCACTAGCCTTGGTTTCATGGAATCAGAATTGTAGTAGGTTGTTGAAACCTCATTCATTGGCAAATCAATTATATATATCTTCATTGGATAAGAAAAATCCATAAGAAGTCTAATATATCGATTTGAGCCCCAACAAAACCCTAAAATCCTAAACCTTAAAACCTAAACTTTAAACCCTACACCCTTAAAACCTTAACCCAATAACCCTAAACCCAAAACCTAAAACCCTATAACCCTAAACCTTATACCCTTAAACTTGAAAACATAAAACCTAAATCCTAAAAAAACCTACACCCTTAAACCCTTGAATAACTCTAATCCTTAAATACCCCAATCACTAAACCCTAAATTGTACCTTAAACCTTAAACCCTAAAATAATAAAAACCAAAACTTAAGCCCCTAAATCCCTAACCCTATACCCTAAACATTAAAACATAAAACCCTAAAATATTAAATCCTAAACCCTAAAAACCTAAACCATAAACCTTAAAATGTTAAACCCCAATCATACCCTAAGCCCAAAACTTGAAACTCTAAACATAAAACCCTAATTTTAAAACTATAAACCCTCAACTTTAAACCCTACACCATTAATCACTAAACCCTAAAAAAAAATTATACCCTATCAATAACCCTAAAAATTAACCCTAAACCCCTAAACTCTAAACCATTAAACCCTAAACTCTACACCATTGAACCTAAAAACTTAAACCCTAAATCCTAAAAAAGACCTACACCCTCAAAAAACTAAGCCTTAAACACCTCAATCATGAAAATATAAATTTTACCCTAAACCCTAACCCATGCCCTAAACCTTAAACCCTAAATCATTTATCCTAAATCCTAAACCCTAAAATTAAACCTAAACCATAAACCATAAACCTTAAACCTTAAACCCCAAGCCAGTAACCCAAAACTTGAAAACCCAAAAATTAAAACCTAAACTTGAAACCCTTAACCCAAAACCTACACCCCTAAATTATACCCTATCCATAAATCCTAATCCTTTAAGCCCTAAAACCTGAAATCCTAAACCTAAAATCCCTAATCATATTCTCTAAAACTCCAAACCCTAAAACATTAAATCATAAAACTTGACCTCTAAAAGCTCAAAACCTAAACCCTAAACACTCAAACCCTACACCCTAATCCCTAATGTAAACCCTAAACCCTAATGTAAATCCTAACCCTAAATCCTAATAGGTAAGCCTAAAACACCAAACCCTAAACCTAAAACATAAAAACATAAACCCTAAAACCCTAAACCTTAACCTAAACCCTAAAACCTAAAATCTTAAACCCCAAACTCAGATCCCTACACCTTTAAACCCTAAAAACCCTAAACCCTTAAAACTTACACCCTTTAACGCTCAACAAAACCTAACCCTTAAATGCTAAATACTAAACCCTAAATAATAAAACCCTATCCCAAACCCTAAAGCAATACATTTCTGATGCAATAAGTGTACTAGACAAAGAAATGAATATTCCGTGTAGAATGTCATTCTTTTGTCAAACTGAGCACTAATATATAAGATTGATAATTATGATGTCAATAGATGCTACAACCTTTTGACCATATAGAATGATGATTAGGCTTGAAAGAAAACCTCTAAAAGGCTTGAGGGGAAACAAATTCAAATTTGATGATTCAAAAATTTATCACTATTTTTTTGGGCCTTTCAAATACAATGACAAGGTTTGTTTAGGAATAAAGTACTAACTCTTAAATATAGAAACCTCCTCCCAACTTAAAACCCTTCTATATTTGGCCCAATAAGCCCATTTTGGGAAAAAACAAAAGGAACAATCAAGGTTATTTGACTCCCTAAACTCAATGATGAGCTAAGACTTGTTCCAACCTACTCAATATGAACTTGCACTAAAAATACGCAAAGAGTAAATTTTCCAGATTTGATATTTTTCCAAGTTTTTTTAATTCTCTAGATCCTCATATGATGTAAGAGAATAACATACTCAACTTTACTAAATTATAGCAAGGTTTCTCAGCTGAAAATAGCTCTACCCTCAAATTTGAGAAGGGTTTTGCAAGGCTATGGTTCAAATGACATGTAGGAGTTGAACATTAGCTCAACACTTCAAAATCACCTTAAACATAATGATGATTATTGTGATTAATTGAAAACATACGCCACTTCATTTATACAAAATGTTGATCCCTAATTTTGTGATCAAATTTTGATTATCATCATGACTAAATCCCCAAAGATAAAAATCAAAAGACTTAGAGAATTTTTAAATATCCTAAAAAGTTCCATCATTGTGGCCTTGTCATTACTCATTTCCAACTGCAAACTTAATTGATTTATTTCCTTCACAAAATTCAATTGTGGGTTTTCAACACCAATATCCAATTTTTTATTTTGCAAAATAATAGCTTGACTTGTAATTGTAGGATGTAGATGGTTGTTTTCAATTCTAGGTGTCTAGGGCGGGTTCACATGAGAAATGTTGGTTTGTGGTGACTGATCAGGAAAGTACTATAAACTTTTCTGCATTTTTGGGTTGACTCGTTAACCATTTCCCTAGGTTGACTCATCAACCATTTTCCTAGGTTGACCTGTCAAGCAAGTTTTAGGGTTAGTTTTTTTTCTATAAGAAAAATAGTGTTAGGGTTATGGCTAGTTAGAGTGAAGAAGTATTGTATCATTTGCAGTGGTAGTGAGTTGTAAGGGATCGATGATAGTGTACACCTCCTTTTCATGATTCGTGGTTCCCAAGCTTTCCAAAGGCGGGGGTTAGTAGCAATGGTTTTACAATGATATAAATCCAATTTTTTTAGGATGGTGTAGGGTTTAGTTTAGGGTTTAAGGTTTAATGGTTTAGAGTTTAGGGTTTATGTAAATGGTATTTTAGGGGTTTAGGGTTAAGGTTTAAGATGATGGATATGGTATAGTTAGGTTTAGGGTTTTAAAATTAGGATTTTGTATTTGGAGTTTCATGTTTTGGGCTTAGGGCAGGCTTGGGGTTTAAAGTTGTAAGGTTTACAATTTTGGTTTTTTAGGGTTTAAGATTTAGGATTTTTAATATTTTAGGGTTTTAGGTTTTAAGGTTTAGGGCATAGGTTTAGGGGTTTGGGGGCCTTAAGGTTTAGTGTTTAAGGTTCAGGGTAAAATTTAGGGTTTTGTGATTAGGTTGTTTAAAGATTATAGTTATTTGGGGGTTTAAGGTTGTAGGTTTTTTAGGTTTTAGGGTTTATATTTTCAAGTTTAAAGTATAAGGTTTAGGGTTTTATGTTTAAGGTTTAGGGTTATAGGTTATAGTTTTTATGTTTAAGGTTTAGGGTTATAAAATGTCGTGGGATTCAGACAAGGCTAGGAAACTGACAATAAAATCCCTCAAACAAAATGTGGTCTTCACAGGAAACGATGATCTCACAAAATGTATTGATTCCAGGATATACACAATGCAGATTTGTTGAATAAACTTTAGAAGCTTTCCAGCAAATGTTGTCGGAAAGGATGGTGTTGTTCTTGTTGGCACCTGGAAATTCAGGCCCTCAATATGTGAAATATCAGGGAAGTATAAAATTTATTTTCATTTTCATAAATATTTCCCTATTTTGAAATTTAATTATACAATTAAAAGGGCCTAGATAATCATTATTATCCTATTTTCATGTTTATAAGAAAAATCTTTTGATATTATGTTTTAAAAGGTTAAGTGCATAAATATTGTTGAAATAAAATAAATTGAAGAGATAAAATAGGTACATAGGGTAATAGGGTGGCGATCGAGAGTTGAACACTCAACCTCTCAACCGATCCCTTTTTCCTACCTAGCTACCCATCCCCCCTCTAACCAGTTAGTCTAAATGTTTTCTTCAAATTATGTGTTAGAGAGAATCATATTATCTCACTTCTCTTTTATATTTTCTATTAAAAGTTTTTTCACATAAACGTATTTCCTTTATTTTAGCTTTTTCCTAATTTACCTTAAATGACTAAAGTAAAATAACATAATAAGGTAATTCTTTTTGGAAAGTGTCATTATCAAATTATGTGTTTTGAAATTATTTTAAATATCTTTGGCATAAATTTAACTTTTCAAAATACTTAAATATAATCTCTTACTCTACCCTATTGTAAATTTTAAAAATCAAATTATTATGGTAAAAGGGTGTAATAGATTTTATTTTACCTTATTTGATTTGTATTTTTCACCTTTTTGTTATTGCAAATATTAAAGTTAGGTGATTTAAATACTTACGCTCCTTTTTTGTAAAGGTGCATAATTAGGGTTGTACTTTTTAAAGAATGTAAAATTATTAAGTTTCCCTAAAAACAAAATGCATTTTTATTTTCATAAAGTAAGTTGTGAAAATGTATGTCTATTTTTACATTGGAGTAAATTGCATGATATTAGGGTTACTTTTTATTTATCCTCTTTCTAAAATATTAACAACCTTACCCTATGTAAATTATTTAAATATCATTCTAGGGTAAGTTTTCCCCTTTTATTTTCTAGGGTGAGTTATAATATTTATAGTTATTGCACCCTAGATTCTAGAAATATATTTATATAAAATTAATATTGTTTCATATTTTGGAAAAGGTATTTTGAAAAGGAAATACATTACGTTTAATATTTGAAAGTAAAACTCTCAATTAAAATATAAAACTATTTTCCAATTAATGAGTTTTAGGTTTTATCTTATTAGTTGGATTTATTTACTTTGATAATTTAACGAGGATACCATTGTTTAAATGTTTAAATCTTTTTTGTACTTTGTTTATTTTATTCAAGAAAAATTTATATCTATTGCTACATATATTTTTATGTCTTTCTTGATAATTTATTTTTATATATTATTAAAATTAATAAATTTTAATATAGGGATCATTTTAGATTTGAAAACATTTAAGCCCTAAATTAAAATTTATTAAAAAATATCTAATTGTGGGTTTGGTGTGCAGGGATTTTATATCATAAACAGATGATGATAACCAAAGTAAATTACCTGAAGATGTAACAAAGTCTATTTGTAATACGGGAAATGTTTTCATCAAACCATTTATATGGTTAATATTGTAATTTGTAGGGTTAGTCTTAGGATTAGGTTTTTATGAAAGGGTGTGTCCTTTCGCAGGAACCTTTGAAAAACATATAAATATTGAGTCAAAATAAACTTAAAACATTACAATGAGATTTTTTGGGAGTAACAACTCTAGAAGAGAACAAATACTATTGCAGACATGAGTCATTATGCACAAATTTTCAAATACCAAATGAGATAAGTTATCTTTGTTTATTTGAAGTTATATGTTATTATTTTCAATCAGTTTTTCAGATACTCTGCGTATTAGAGTGTTCCAGTGTGTTCTATTCCTTGAATATTGTAATTCAAAGTTTAATATATGCAACTCTAATATCAATTGTATGGTCTATGTACCTACTATTATTCTTATCAGTCTCTTAGTTTGAGTTAAATTCAATAGGACTAGTCGTGTAAATTCATTTGAATTGTGAATCAAGCGAAAGCCTATGGAATGATGGTCTTGCTTTATTAAAAGTAAGTTTTCTTAAAACTGTCTTTGATTATACGTAGGATTGGAATTATTGAATCTATAACCCAAATGTTCATTAGGCACTAATCTTATTAGTGTTTGAAAATTGCTATCAGTTTCTTCTTTTGTAGTTTACAAATTTATTTGAGTACTTTCCTATAAGTGTTAGCAATTAGGTTTTAGTGATAATTCTATTTTAGTTTATATTTTATAAGATTAAAGCTATCAGGAAATTGTATCATTTGCCTCCAAGGACGGTTCACCACCTTGGGAGGAGATTTGATTATCTATGTATGTAGTTAGGCATCATAGAAGATTGTTTAGATTGAAGTGGAATCAGGCCTACCAGCCTTAGCCTAACGAAGCCTGAATTATAGAGGTACTAGTGTGTACTTGTCAGTTGGCCAAATCTGATCCTTCATTTTTGGGCACCAACAAATTGGTGACTATGCTGGGGATGCTATCAGTGAAAAATATTTTCAAAATATTTGGTTATGGTTATAAATTTTGAAGACTATATTGGGAGAAAAGACTTAGAACAAGTATTTCCTCACAAAAAGTCAGGTGGCGACTCTAAATTTTAGTTTCTCAAAAGAATGAGAGAAACTATATGCAAGGAAGGAGATCCCTTAAAAAAATTCAATTTGTTGAATTAGAACTGAAGAAAAGGAATAAGAAACCAAAAAAGAAGATGGTGTATGTACCACATAAGATGCCTTCTGAATTAGATGAACAGGAGTTCGCTTGTAAGTAGTTCCCAGATTCAAGTCATCATAGTCCTACTGATGAAAGTGAAGAAAACAATCCATTTCCATACCCAGGTTCAAAGTATGATGACCCTCCTGAACATGAAGAGAAAACTTGAGAAGATGAGATTATGGATGTTGTGGTGCAAGGACTGATTTCTTTGGAGAGAAAGGAAGAAAGAATGATTAAGGCATTTAAATGACAGCCGGATGAGATTTTTAGAAGAATGGGGTTTTGAAGAGAGGATATTGTATCACCACATGATAGCCCTAAAGTTAAAAAAATAAATTCAATGAATGGAAAAAAAGCTGATAAAAATAATGGGATTCCAAAGTATTATCCTCCTCACATGCAAAATAATAACGATCCTTTTAAGAATTTTCATTCTAATCTATTTTACATCACAAATGACAAAAGAAGGAGTGATAATGGCTACTATGACAGGAGACATAAAGATAATGCATAGGCACATATAAACCATGCACAAGATAATACTTACCACACTCAGCCAACTCATCCCACGCAACAACCAAAGTCTTATGATGACACGCAGCAACATGGAGATACAATGCAAAGTGGTGAAAAATATTTGACCCGTGCGTAAGGTGAGGAAGAAAATAGAATTGTACAATAGAATAATGAATATGAGCAGCGCAGGCATCAAGACCATAGGAGAGATGATGATGAGAAACAAGATAATATTATGGTGAGCAACAATACCTATGATAATCTGTTATTTATAGGAAAGAATAATATTGTGTATTAGAGAAATAATAATGATATAAGTTGTTTAAATAATAACTGGAGTCATCTGGACAACAGAGACAACCACTATTATGATAGTCATGAGCAAGATGTCTATAATGCTCAACACCTTGGCAACATTTATAGTGAGCAAAATCATTTGAAAATGCAACACCATGGAGATCATACGCAGCCTTGTGGAGTTCCTATGCAGGACAATGGAGATTATTACAATCCTCTAAAACCATATAATACACATGATCATATGTGGAGTTACCACACTCAGCAAGCAAAACCCATGCAACATCAACACAAAAAATATGGTGTACAACCAAAAAATGGTGGTGAAGTGTGTTTAATCTATATGTAGCACCAAAGTGGAACCATACGGGAGCATGGTGGAACCTATGGAAGCACACAAAACCCTAGAAATGCCACGGGTCACCACAATGATCAATGAAAAGAACCGCAGATCTCCACCCAAATAAAGCTCCATGTTCAGCAAAGAGGAGAAGTGCAGCCACTAGAAGACAAGGCGTAGCAATACAAAGATTCATATGGCTTTGAATGTGATGATACGCTTCATCAAAATCCCACCCACATGCAGCATAGGACCTTGGAGTATATTGTATAGCACCATGGAGAGATAATGCAACCACATGGAGAGCTATATATCCAGCGTCATGACCAACATTATGATGAACGTGCTCATCAATACAGTTAGCAATATAACAATGAGAAAAAGAATTATATTGCACAAAAACATGTGGGAGGAGTGTTAGAAGAAATACGTAGCTATCTAGGCCATCACCCCATTCACCCTGAAAGTATTACACATAGGGAAAATAACAATCATGTGGAAGCTTAGGGATACAAAATGAATCATTATTATGGAGAGCATAATCATTTTGATGCACAACCTTCTAGAGATCATGCGTAGAGCAGAAATATTACACAAGGCATGGATAATGATTCTGGTAATCAAATTTTTTTGCAAAAGCAATGCTTTGGGAATACTATGCAATAAGAGCATGGACACCACATTAAATTTTATAATCATTATCATCTAGTCTAGTAGGATAGACAGAATGGGTATGACATATCAGATAAAAATGATGTGTGGCATGATAACCTAAATATGGCACGCGATAACTAGAACACTAATCAGCAAAAAAATATGCAGCATCAAAACCAAAATCACGGATATCATGATCAACAAGTTAATCATTATCAGAATAATAACAGCATGGATGATGATATGAACTACTGGAATCAACAAAATGGTGGTCACACACAATAGTTAAGGAACCAGCAGTTTGGATATTCTTGACAACAACAACAACAACAACTCGGAGGTATGATGCAACCTCATACATCAGAGAGGTCAAAATCAGAGAGGTAACCCTATTTCTCAAAATCAATGTTTTCAAAATAATGATCAGATTAGAAATCTGGGTGATGTCAGATTTCAAACAGTTAATGAAAGATATAGACAATTAGATTTTGCAAATGTTATATGCTCTCCTGACCCAGTACCAAATAAATTAATATCTGATATACCTAAGTTTACCAATGGTGGGTCACAGTTAGCAGAACAACATGTTATAAATGTCAAAAATGTTGTATACAAATTTGACATAACCTACGAAGATGTGTGTATGAAACTATTTGTGCAGTCCCTAAGAGATAGTGCAGATGAATGGTATAGAAACTTGCCAGACAATTTAATTAGTAGTTGGAATTATTTTGTTGATCAGTTTTTGGAAGAATTCACAGAACATAGGGATCCAACTTTTGCATCTCATGAGTTAACAAGTATAAAAAATAATACGAATGAGACAATGAAAGATTTTAACAAAAGGTTCAACAAAGTGTTAAATAAAATTCCTAAAGATATTCTCCCTTTGGATCCATTTTTAATAAATTTTCTACATAGGAGCTTTTAATGTTAAGAAAAATTATGAAATAAGGTCTCGTAATCCGACAACATTACAACAGGCATTCAAAATTGCATTGACTATTGAAAACAATAAGATAACTATTGGGAGAACAAATAAGAGAAGTGACACTAAAATTTTAAATCCTACAGTTCCAAGACAAAATGAGGATAAGGACAAAATAGATGAAATATGGAGGATGGTAAAAAATCTAAAATTAAATAAGGGTCATGTTCAGGTAAATAGAAATGATAGAAATTTCAATCGAAATGATTGATACAGGTTGCAAGACATGCCTTATCATACTGACTGAAAGGATGGAAAACCTTTGAAAAAGGAGATGGAAACTCCTGACCCACTTAAGAGGAATAATCACTTCATAGAAGGTGAACTTTGGTGTGATGTGTGTAAATTACCTCATTCACAAGAGGGATGTCTAATAGCTCACAAAATTTTAGAAGAAAATGATCAGAGAGATGAAGATCAACCCATGATAAATGCAATGTCATCCAACCCATTTTGGGCAGTAGATAGTGATGATTTTGAAGAATATTATATGCCAAAGGAGGATCATAGGAAGTTGGGATATTATCAGGAGTAGAAAATATTTTTAGATAATGATGAGAATCCAGAAATAAGAAGGTCAACTAGAGAAGAGAGAGAAGCATATACTATGATAGCATTGGAAAAATTTTGTAGCAACTATCATTTGAGGAGCATAACTATAAACTCAGACCATGAACAAGTAGTGGGAATATTGAAAGCCTCAAACAAAATTAGCGATGCAAAGAGTGGAAAAGTGGAACTTCCTAAAAGGAAAGTTGATCCAACACCAAAGATAAGAAAACCAGTGAAAAATAAAAGCGATGGTAAGCAAATTTCTAATTGTGCTTCATTTATGTCTCAAGCATTGTCTCAAGTAAAAATTTTTGTCCCTCTAATGGAAATGATAAAATTAACTGATTGCAGGAATGAAACGCTCAAAATAATAAATGATGTTGTTAAAAAGGATTCCAAAGATCAAAAAGATAATGAAGAGTTACCAGTTATTTATCTAGGAACATCTATTAATGAAGATACTACTAAAGTAGACCCTTTCTTTTTAACTTTGTTAATAAACAATAAACTAATAAGAAATTGTATGTTAGACTCTGGAGCAGTAGTTAATATTATACCTCATGGAATCATGAAATAATTAGGGATGAATGTGGATACCACTTATGGCAAGTTCTATGCCATGGATAATAGATCTATCCTAGTTATTCGAATAATGCACTACAACATTTGGGGTCAAATTTTGACGCCAGTTTGTGATGCGCTACCATTTGTGTGTGATTTTTGTATTTTTTTTCCAAGTGCCCCTGATGATGTCATAATGGCGATGATACCGTCGTAATTGTGACATCCTCTTGATTATAAACAAAAAAAATAAAAAGAAAGGCTCATTTGTGATCGAGCTGTGCATGCGAGCAGAAGAGGGCCCTAATTAATATTGTATGTCAAAGACACAAAGAATAGGTGAATCTCGATGAATTTTTTTAGCTGAAGATCTCATAGGATTCTTTGCATTCAATCTGGCCGGTAAGCTCTCCATTTTTTATATATGATTTTATGATTTTTCAAGTAATGAAATCACAAATGATCTACAACAGTGACATTTCATTTAATATCAATAGCATAAAGTCATATATCAATCCATTGAATAATTGAATCATATATGCACATCACATAACACCAATGTTTGAGTGGAAAATCATTGAAGGGTAAAAACCCACTATGTAATAAACATTATTAAGCCTTACTGACCATGGAAACCTCACTGGTTACATATATGCCTCACTGGAAATACAAGCCTCAATGGCTACATTCAAGGTATCAACCCTAGGAGAACCAACCCCTTACAAAGATATCACTGATCAAAACCTCACTAGTTACATCCAAATCACCAACCCTAAGAGCACCAAATCCCTTAAAAAGTTCTTAAGATGAAATAATCATGATTCAAGTGGCTACTCTATTTTATTATAGATCACTAAATAATCTTCTCTCATCAACAAAATATTATAATACACAACACTGATAACTTTCTTATACACTATTGCAATCCTTTGCAAACACAACGTTAACACTTTATATTTCATTTTCAATGAATATCTACAAAAAGAAGATTGGTTGTCACTTAAGTTCTTATCATCTTCTTTCTTTCAACACACATTAAAAATTCATGTTACTGCATCATTTAACTATGATAATTTTCACTATGTTTGTCTCTGCACATTACACATTGTATCAACAGCTTACCAAAAAATCATCTACATATTTCAATCTTCATCAAATAGTTGCACACAAACCTATCCTGTTAACTTCTTGTCAAATGTTTGTTGTAGGAACTAGCCATTGTCATTTAAGAAACTAATCTCTTATCTTCAAACCCGTGCCTATGAATAATTGTGCATTGATCTAAGGTATTACTTTTAGAAGTAATTCTTAAAACAATAATAGATTATTGTTCCATAGTATGCTAATTTATTGAAGTTCTTGTTGCACATTGCTCCACATTGCTCCACTCTACCTGCACTAAGGTTATTGGTCTTTAGTTATGTCATTTTGAGGAGTTATCATGAGATTTTTTTATTCCTTGTTATTGTCATATATGAAGAGGATAATAATGAGTCTTGGTCAAAATAATATTCTAATATATCTATGGTGGCTAGATCATTTTCCTTATTTTTATGGATTCCTACATAAAATAGGCACACTAGGGGGTAGATTGACTTGGGATATTATCATTGACCTTTTTGTAGGATTGATTTGTTCTAGTGTTGATCTTGATACTCAGTATGTTATGTCCTAAATTGATTTTCCCCACACACACTGTTGACTCCATTTCTAAAGGATCTTACAATATATTTTATGTATATAGATTGTAGATACTATAGATTGTATACTTTTTTGTGATGATATTTTAGAGGATATTAAGTTTATTTCAGATCTTGCGTGTCTTAATGGACCAAAGGCTTGTCTCCCAATTGCAAATCCCCATATTGAGACCCAATCTTCA
>MU227125.1:432806-446489 GCA_018584345.1 Thuja plicata
TTATTTTGATATATTATTAAAATTAATAAATTTTAATATAGGGATCATTTTAGATTTGAAAACATTTAAGCCCTAAATTAAAATTTATTAAAAACTATCTAATTGTGGGTTTGGTGTGCAGGGATTTATATCACAAACATATGATGATAACCAAAGTAAATTACCTAAAGATGTAACAAAGTCTATTTGTAATACGGGAAATGTTTTCATCAAACCATTTATATGGTTAATATTGTAATTTGTAGGGTTATTCATAGGATTAGTTTTTTATGAAAGGGTATGTCCTTTCACGGGAACCTTTGAAAAACATATAAATATTGAGTCAAAATAAACTTAAAACATTAAAATGAGATTTTTTGGGAGTAACAACTCCAGAAGAGAACGGATACTATTGCAGACATGAGTCATTATGCACAAATTTTTAGATACCAAATGAGATAAGTTGTCTTTGTTTATTTGAAGTTATATGTTATCATTTTCAATCAGTATTTCAAATACTCTGTGTATTAGAGTGTTTCACTATGTTCTATTCCCTGAATATTGTAATTGAAAGTTTAATATATGCAACTTGAATATCAATTGTATGGTCTGTGTACCTACTATTGTTCTTATCAGTCTCTTAGTTTGAGTTAAATTTGATAGGACTAGTCGTGTAAATTCATTTAAATTGTGAATCAAGCGAAAGCCTGTGGAATGATGGTCTTTCTTTATTAAAAGTAAGTTTTCTTAAAATTGTCTTTGATTATACGTAGGATTGGAATTATTGACTCTATAACCCAAATGTTCATTAGGCACTGATCTTATTAGTGTTTGAAAATTCCTATATGTTTCTTATTTTTTAGTTTACAAATTTATTTGAGTACTTTCCTATAAGCATTAACAATTAGGTTTTAGTGATAATTCAGTTTTAGTTTAGATTTTATAAGATTAAAGCTATCAGGAGATTGTATCATTTTCCTCCAAGGATGGTTCACCACCTTGGGAGGAGATTTGATTATCTGTGTATGCAGTTAGGAATCATAGAATATTATTTCATTGAAGTGGAATTAGGCCTACCAGCCTGTGCCTAATGAAGACAGAATTGCAGAGGTACTAGTGTGTACCTATCATTTGGCCAAATATGATCCTTTGTTTTTGGGCACCAACAATTATTCCACATTTTATTAGTTCCCTCTTTTCTATTGCCAGATTTGGGGGTTTTTGAAAGGGCACAAATAACCATGGTTTAAAGGATACACCCAGGATGAATTTGATAAAAGAGTCTTGCAGATCAAATATAATGGCAGGTTTAATATTGAATTCTTCAACCGCTGTCATTTCCTCCCATCTTGTGTCGTAATGATAGATTTGAAATAGAGTATGGGCACCATGATTTTCTGGGTATACACAAAACAAAATGTTGAAAAGGCTTTTGAAATCTTGATATGTGTTCAATCTAGAAAAGTAAATCCAAAATCTAGAAAAGTAAATCCAAAGTAACAAATGAAGACTATTTTGTGTGGTACTTAGTAAATTTTTCTCTCATTATATGAAAAAATCCATTACACCTATTATGATACTAGGTACTGATAACTTCATGGATCTTTACTGTAGTTTCACATTACTACCTTAGCTTGGGTTTTCTTAAATCTAAACCTAAGGGTAGTTTTGTTTGTTTTGACTCACATGTAAGGAGAAAGTCATTTGTTAAAGCTATGTATTGGTCACACTAAGTTCTTGGCTGCAAAAGGATGTGGTGGGAAAGAAATCTACCTAGAATTCTCCTAGAACCACGGTAATGATGTGAACTTAAATAAATTTAACCACTGTATCGCTTATGGGTAGAAAATTTATTGTAAAATGATTATGGTAGCTATAGTCTAACCAAACTGAGCATAAATTTATTGCAAGATGATTATGGTAACTATAGTCTAACCAAACTAAGTACTAAAAGGATTCATTTCTTTCCAGTGTCAAGTAAAATTTGCCAGCCAGTTTTGTGTTAGATCCAAAAACCTGAATGGCACTCAATTTTATTTAAAATTTGGTGACTACTACTCGATCAAGTTACAAAGTTTCTTTCACTTCTAAATTGTTTATTAATTGCATTTATAATCATTTAATTTTAATATAATCATTAATTTCTTGAAATTTTGACATGACTAGAAAAATTTAGTGCTTATAAAATTATACTTCTACAATGGTAAGTAATGACAAAGATTGCATTAACAATCGACATGATGGTATTTTCTGTGATGGTTTAGTAGGAAGAGGTGAAAATCAATATTTTGAAGATGTATTCCACGCCACCATAGTCAAGCAGCCAAAGAATTGATGGATAATTACCTGGTTGGAGTTCTTGATGATTTTAAAGGTGATCTTCCTCTTATCAAGAAAGTGGAAACTACTACTACGAAGCAAGAAAAGAATCCATTCAAAAAAATTCCATCTTCTGCAACAAATAACTAATGAATTATGAGAAACTGAGGTCTCAATAACTTATGAATTATTTGCTAAAGGAATAGAGGACGAGATATATCCTCCAGAAGATTCTAAGCAGCTGAAAACAACCGTAGATTCTTGATATATATCCCTAACCAAAGCCTATGAAAATAATAGCAAATCCATTTTGTAATTGATAAAGTCATGCAATAACTTATGAAGTGTTGGATAAAGGAAGGAATAGAAGATGAAATAGATCCACCAAATGATTCTAAGAAACTAAAAATAACTGTTGATTTTAGATCTTTTAGGATGATATATCCCTATAAAAATCTATGATAATAATATAAAAACAATTGATGGAGAATTACCTAGTTGGAATTCTTGATGGTTTTAAAGGTGATCTTCCTCCTATCAATAAAGTGGAAACTAATACTACAAATCAAGAAAATACTCCATTCAAAGAAATTATGGCTTCTATAACAAATAACTAATGAATTCTAAGAAACTGAGGTCTCAATAACTTATGAAGTATTGGATAAAGGAAGGAATAGAGGATGGGATATTGGTCACACTAAGTTCTTGGCTAAAAAAATTATGTATTGGTCACACTACACACTAAGTTATTGGCTACAAAAGGATGTGTGGGAAAAAATCTAACTAGAATGTCTCCTAGAACTAAAGCACTTCATTACATGAGAACCATGGTAATGATGTGAATTGAAATAAGTTTAACCACTATATTGATTATGGGTAGAAAATTTAGTACAAACTGATTATGGTAACTATAGTCTTAATCAAAATAAGCACTGAAAGGATTGATTTCCTTCTAGTGTCAAGTAAAATTTGCCAACCAATTTTGTGTTAGATCCAAAAACCTGAATGGCACTCAATTTTCTTAAAAATTCGGTGATTGCTATTTGATCAAGCTAAAAAATTTCTTTCACTTATAAATTGTTTATTGACTGCATTTCTAATGGTTCAGTTTAATCTAATCATTGATTTCCCAGAATGTTTACATTGACTAGAAAAATTTAGTGCTTATAAAATTATACTTCTGCAATGGTAAGTAATGATAGAGATTGGATTAACAATCCACATGATTCTTTTTTCTATGATGGTTTAGCATGAAGAGATGCAACTCAAGGCTTTGAAGATGTAGGCCACGTCACTACAGTCAAGCAGTAAAAAAATTGATGGAGAATTATCTGGTTGGAGATCTTGATCTTCCTCCTATCAAGAAAGTGGAAACTACTACTACAAATCAAGAAAAGACTCCATTCAAAGAAATTACATCTTCTATAACAAATAACTAATGAATTCTAAGAAACTGAGGTCTCAATAACTTGTGAAGTATTGGATAAAGGAAGGAACAGAGGATGGGATATTGGTCACACTAAGTTCTTGGCTGCAAAAATTGTGTATTGGTCACACTACACACTAAGTTCTTGGCTGCAAAAAGATGTGTGGGAAAAAATCTAACTAGAATTTCTCCTAGAACTAAAGCACTTCATTACATGAGAACCATGCTAATGATGTGAATTGAAATAATTTTAACCACTGTATTGATTATGGGTAGAAAATTTATTACAAAATGATTATGGTAACTATAGTCTTAATCAAACTAAGCACTGAAAGGATTGATTTCCTTCTAGTGTCAAGTAAAATTTGCCAACCAATTTTGTGTTAGATCCAAAAACCTGAATGACACTCAATTTTCTTAAAAATTCGGTGATTTCTATTTGATCAAGTTAAAAAGTTTCTTTCACTTATAAATTGTTTATTAACTGCATTTCTAATGGTTCAGTTTAATCTAATAATTGATTTCCTAGAATGTTTACATTGACTAGAAAAATTTAGTGCTTATAAAATTATATTTCTACAATGGTAAGTAATGACAGAGATTGGATTAACAATCCACATGATTCTTTTTTCTGTGATGGTTTAGCATGAAGAGATGCAACTCAAGACTTTGAAGATGTAGGCCACACTACTATAGTCAAGCAGCAAAAAAATTGATGGAGAATTATCTGGTTGGAGATCTTGATGGTTTTAAAGGTGATCTTCCTCCTATCAAGAAAGTGGAAACTACTACTATGAATCAAGAAAAGACTCCATTCAAAGAAATTCCAGCTTCCGTAACAAAGAACTAATGAATTCTGAGAAACTGAGGTCTCAATAACTTATGAAGTATTGGCTAAAGCAAGGAACAAAGGATGGGATATATCCGTCATAAGATTCTAAGTATCTAAAAGTAACCGTTGATAACCGTTCTCTTAGGACAATATATCCCTAACCAAAGCCTATGAAAATAATAGCAAATCCCCTTTGTAATTGATAAAGTGGTACAATAACTTATGAAGTGTTGTCTAAAGGAAGGAACATAGGATGACATAGATCGCCAAAGCAGCTAAAAATGAATTGTTGATTTCAAATCTTTTAGAATGACATGTCCCAAAAAAAGCTATGACAATAATAGTAAATCCCCTTTGTAATTGATAAAGTGGTGCTACTTCATATCCTTAGAGATCTATTAAATAATTATATTTCCAATTTTTCAATCAAGTCATAAAAACATAGATCTATTATTCATACACAAATCAATCATAATACGGTTCATATCAACATATATGCTAAACTAGCTAAGGTCATTTGATAAATTAGTGACATAGACTTTAAAACAATCCAAAAACATCATGCCCTACACTAATTATTTTATTCTAGGCAGTCTTAGAAGTGTCTAATGCACATAAAATACCTTTTCCCTAATTAGATATGTAGGATTATATTACATTCATGCTAAATTTTTCTGAAATACATTTTATAATTGTAAATGCACTGAGTTAGGGTAAGGAAATTTTAGTATAAAATACCTTAAAGAAGAATTGACTCCATCAGTTTTTGCCATTGTTCATCTGTCCTGTCTCCTTCCTCTATTCTGCTTCCTTCCTTTGCCCTGCCCGCTGCTTCTTCTTCAACTACCAAAAAAAATCTTAAAAACTGGAAAAAAGGGGAAAATTAGAGATGAATATGCATATAAATAGACATACAAATAAACCAAAAGAAAAAAAGTTTGAAAGTAAAAAATAGACCCAAGAACAATGTGCACACTGTAGAAATTCCAAAAAAATAAGATGTTCAACCCAAAACAAAGGTCATTACGACAGAGGACCGAAAAAAAAGAAGGAAACATACAATCCAACGCAAAAAAAGTTCATTACCAAGACAAACGACCGAAAAATATAAGGAAACATATAGAAGAAGAACTTTAAAAAAAAGAGGCATAATTATTTATAACATGTCTTTCCTGATTTTTCGGCTCTTCCCTGCTCCTCTAACTTTCAAAATTTTGAGAAAAAATCTGCATTTGAAAATCTACATTTCCATTTTTTTATCTCCCCATAATGGTAAAAAAACCTCAAACATTTTGTATTTCAAATTTGAAATGAATGGCCAAAAAAAATTATGACTCGGAGCTTTTAAAATCTGTCGGTGATTTGAGATAGTTGGATGAAATCTGTGGTGATTTTGTTCAGAGCGGTGATTTTGAATTCTAATTTTGTTCAGAGTAGTGATTTTGAAACAAGTCATATTTTTTTATCAGTATTTTAATATTATTATTTAATTTTTTTATTAAAATAGTTTCACTTAATATTTGAAGGATAATTTTAAATAGATAATTGAGAAGTAGCAATATTTTCTACACTAAATCAAGTTGTAATATTTCTATTAAAATTCAACTATAAAGTTTTGGAGTCAAACTTATTAACTCACATTTAATGAGTAGTGGGTCACATGCTTTGGTGAGAATTAAAATCATACTCTTAGTTGTAGTTACCATCACATCTGGAGGAGAGATCCAGGATTATAAAAACATCAATCTGTATGTAGAAATAAATTAGATGTAGGATTATAAAAATATAGATTTGTATGTAGAAATAGATTAGATAAATTTTATTTAAGATTGTATTACTGGTTTCATGGATGTATAAGAAAGTAACCTACAATAGTTTTGAATAAATATTGGTGGAGTTATAATAGTGTAAGTTGGATTATTAAAATATTAATATCATGAAAATTTTATAGTGTGTATTGATTTTTTAGTTTTAGTTTTTTTTTTTTCTAAATTTTGATAGTGCAAATTTTATTATTATTTTTAGAGAATTTATAGTGTGTATTGAGTTTAATTTTTAAAAAAAACATTAATAGTGCAAATATTATTATTATTTTTTAGAGCAAACATTAAGATATTTCATTAGAATATAAAAGAAAAAGAAGATAATAATTAGAAACATTTAATGACTATTTTTTGAATTTATGTATTAATGAGGTAGCAAGTTAAGTGGGCTTAACCTTGAAGACTTTCAAATATTCTTACTCCGAGTTTTTGAATTTTGTCGGTGCTTTCTAAATTTAATAATTAATTAAAATATACAATATAATTATATTCAGAATTTTTATTTAATTATTATATTTTAAAAATTATCTTATCAGATATTATTTTGATGCCTCAGCCATTCCCAAAAAATTTAAGATAAAAAAAAAGATTGACTAACATGTCATGCTTGCCACATGCCACGACAGTTCATGGCTCTGCATTATGTGAATTGATAGGAAGGGCTGGATATTTTTATCATTATTTTATTAATTGAATACATTGGAATTGGAGGATGATTTATTTTGGGTGATGGGGAAAACTCACCCTTCTAACAATGTTATTTACATGGGTTTGAAAGAAACATACTAAATTTTGATGGGCCTAGGACCCTATTTTATCATTTTGGTTTAGGAAGATTATATCGCTTGAAAGAGGAGATTTGGGGCAGATTTGAAACAACTTGTTATTATTATATCACAAAGAACTCAGAGAAAGAAGAGCTCAACATGATAGGATTTCATGAAAAGGTGTACAATTTTGTGCTTGTTAGCAGTCATTTTAGTGTGTTTCATCTTAACACGCATTATAGGATTTCATGATGCATTTAATTAATAACAAATGGAAAATATGAGTCCTTCCTTGATCAAATGTCACCAATCTCTATGAGGGCCCCTTAATTATGGGTGTTCCCCTTTAATTATTTCATGCACTCAATAATCATTTTCATACATATGCCCTATTATCTTATGTGGCCAATTTCACATGTTTTCATTTACTATACTACAATATCCCACACATTTTTAGGATCCTCATATCAAAATTGACCCCCAGCTAGAATTTGAGCCTTTTTTCCTTGTAAAGGGCAACTTGAGACATGCAGGTCATAAAAAAAATCACCATATATATTCGTAGGCACCCCTACATGCTAACTTGGGCCTAGATTTCAATTAGATCTAGGTGTCTTGATTTTGAGTGGGATTCTAAATCCTTATTTGGTCTCCTTTGAGTTTTTCACCCTGAAAAGCTTGAAAGGCCTATAAACGTAAAAACCATCTCATTTCATACACTAGATGGAAGCAATTGTGAAGGCTTGGAGCTACAATTTGAATATATTCTATGAAGTGAAGATCTCACCGAGGATGATGACAAGTGTAAAGATTCAAGGCTATTTTTTCATACACATCAAGCATTCTACTACATCCTCAACATGAAGCTTTCAAGGGATCATGAAGATGACTAGGATATCATTGAATAATGATTATCTTTTAATCCTCCCTTTGTGTTGGGTATATGGTTTCTTGTTGCAAGGATAACAAGACAAGAGGATCACTACATTATTGGAGTTGCAGACCTATCTAATTCCAACAATTGATGTTATGCAACAAAATGTTAAAGAAGAAGAGGTAACACTTGGGCTACCTGATATGAGTACTCTTGAAGTACTCTTGAACATATTCAAGCCATCATACATTTGCAAAAATCATGGGAGAGTTCCTTGGATACATCAAAAGAAAATTTTACAGAGTTTATGATCGGTAAGTTTTCATTTTTGAAGATCAGTTTTATACCTTTGTCATTGTTTTCAAAGGAAGAGTGATTAGTATGGTGAAAATACAGTTGAGAAATTGATCGGTATAAGTGCATAACAAATGTTTATAGCTTTGTATTATGTTTTTGGTGATCGGTGAGAATGTTTTTTGAAGCAAGACAGTTTTCACTATGTCTTTCCATCAATGCCAAAGGGGGAGATTGTTGGCATTATGATGGATTTTGGAGATGACATGATCATTTTGAGTTTTTCATTGATGGAAACTTATTAACTCTATTAGATTTGGTGAATATGTTTTTGTTTCCAATCGACGTGATGAATAAGTGAAGCAGTTTTTTCTAATTATTCTGACCAATTAACAAGAAGACAGTAACTAAAGTGTTTTGTGTAGCGATTGAGTTTTCTAGCACATTAGGAGGTATGATCATTACTAGAGATTTATTTTGGTCAGAGAAGTTTGGATGTACGACCACAACATTTAACTCAACATTCTATGTAAGCTAATATCTTTGTGTTGTGTTCTATATGAATTGGTTGAACTACCAATTGATTCCTGATGATCAAATGGTGAAGGTGGTTAAGTTATTGTTGGTGTTTTGTAATGAATATTTGTATTACATTTTGGGCTAACATGTTAGGTTTTATTGGGGTGGATTTTCATGATTTAGATAAAGGTTTTGTGTCAACTTGTGAATTATTTTTTAATTTTTTAACCGGCTTAAGAATAACTATATAAAGGAAAGATAAATCAATGATTTAGGGTTGTTGATCATGTTATTGGTTGTTGCAATAAGAGACAATAGGAGATTATTATGTTAAGAGTTCAAAGATTGAATTAGATCTTACAGGAAAAAGTGTCATTCTTGATCACTTATTTGAGTTTATTGCTCAAGGCTAACTCTAATAGGTTAGAAATGTTAAATCCCTTAACAGGGAGGACTTTAACAACTATTTTGTATAAATCCTTTAACAGGGTGACTTATGAGGAGTTCTAAATCCTCTAGCAAGGTAGATCCTAACATGTCTCATTGTGCTTCTAGCAAGGTACTAATCAATGCTAATTAGGTGAGCCCCTTATATGGTATTGTAATCTCCTAATAGGGAAAATTTTTAGTGCAATGAATAGATTTATGGGTGTCATCCTCACTGTAGTTTTATCCCTCTCACAAGGGTTTCCACATGAAAAATAGTGGTGTTATGAGTTATTCTTTGTGGATGTTTGAGTTTTTTTATTTCTACTGCATAGTTGTTATTCTTGCATGTTTCATTGCTTATAAGTTGCTTAAAAGCATCATCAAATTATTGGTTGAATTAGTACATTTCTTGTTTACATTGATTCACCCCCTCTCATTGCTTCTATATATTAACAATTGGTAGCAGAGATTCATTCCCTTGAAGAAGCCTAACAACTTGGGTGAGATCCTTGAGGGAGACATGGAGTTTTATAGAAGACAACTTGCTAAGGCTAAGGACATGATTAAGAAACTTAAAGACCATTTGAAGAGCTCTACAGTTAAGAGATAGGAGTTTCTCAAATAGTTGAGTGAAATTCAAGATCTTATTGAACACCTTTTTGAGAAAAGTGGATCTAATGAATCTAAGGTAGAATCTATGACCTTGTAAAATGAACACCTAGATAAGGACAATAAGGACATGTATAAGATGCTAGATAAACTAAAACAAGAAAAAAATAGCATGCAAAGGGAGTTGAAAAACTTCTCAGTAAGAATGGGTGAAGAGCTATAAGAAAGGAAAGATGCAGATGAAGCTAAGAAAGTTGTAGAGGATTCCCTAAAATTCAAAGATGAAACCCTAATGGCTAAGATGGATGACATTTTCATATCTGAGCAATAAGTTGTTGCATTGAGGGAACACCTACATGATTCAAATGAGGAGAATGTAATTGTCATAAGAGAGAATCAAGTTATAAGAAATGAGAATAGATAGTTGAAAGAAGAGCTCAAGAGTTCTAATGACCTATTAGACAAGTTCAAGAAGAGCTCTACTAAACTTGATGAAAAAATCTCTAGACAAAGGAGAAATGGTGAAAGACAAGGAATAGGTTTTTCCAAATTTAAATTCGGTGACACATCTGGTACAAAAGAGTAACTATGCAATAGAAATAAAAAAATTCAAACATCCACAAAGAATAACTCATAACAACACTATTTTCACATGGAAATCCTTGTGAGAGGGAGAAAACCATAGTGGGCATGACACCCACAAATATCTTCACTAAATTAAAATGATGCCCTATTAGGATCTTATAATACCCTGTTAGGGGCTCACCCGATTATAAGTGATTAGTACCTTGTTAGAAGTACAATGAGACTTGTTAGGATCTACCTCTATTGAGAATTTATAACTCCTCAGAATTCACTCTATTAGAGGATTTATATAAAAGACGTGTTAAAGTCCACCCCATTAAGGGATTTAACCTTGCTAACCTATTAGAGTTAGTCTTGAGAAATGATTCAAATCACTAATCAGGAATGACACTACTTTCCTATAAGATCCAATTCAATCTATGAACTCTTGACACAATACTCTACCTCTGTCTCTAATCGCAAAAAAAAAGAAACATGATCAACAACCCTAAATCACTTATTTAGCTTTCCTTTATATAGTTGTTCTTAATTTAGTTAAAACATTAAAAACAATCCACAAGTCGGCACAAGACATAACTCTTAAAAATCTACGGTCAACCCAAAATGTAATATAAACATTTATTATAAAACACCGACAATAATATAACCACCTTGATCATCTAATCATCAGGAACTAATATGTAACTCAATCAGTTCATATAGAACACAACACCAAATTATTAACTTACACAGAATGTTGAGTTAATTGTTGTGGTTGTACATCCAGACTTCTCTAACCAAAATAAAGCTCTAGTAATGATCAAACCTCCCAATGTGCTAGCGAAATTGATTGCTACACAAAACACTTCACTTACTATCTTCTTGCTAATTGTTCATAACACTTAGCAAAAATAGCTTCACCTATTCATCATGTTGATCGAAAACAAAAACCTATTCACCAAATCTAATAGAGTTAATAAGATGCCATCAATGAAAAACTCAAACTTATCATTTCATCCCCAAAATCCATGATAATGCCAACAATCTACATATCATGGAATGCTAAAAGACACTTTAAAAAAAATGAATATTCCTCCACCTATGCAACCCAATGACATAAATATTTTATTTAAATGCATGAACATAACTAAAATTAAGGCTGAAATTGTGTTTTCTCAAGAAGAATTACCTTCATTTGAATTAAAACATCGATATTATCCTCTCATGATTTTTTTTCTTATTAATGGTAATTCCATTAGGCAAACCTTGGTCGATAATGGATCAGGCCTTAATATTTGTATATGTTAAATTTTAGGATAGCTGCAAATGTAATAGAACTCTATGTTGTATGTCTTTTTCCAAATGCAACAGTCTCTCTTTCATTCATATTGAGAATGAGGATAGGAGAGACATGTCCCTTAATGGGACATGTTTATTCATTATTATTAGATTAATATAATGACAATTGATTATTTACCTGCACACAAACACACACACACTGTCATGCCCAAAACTAGGGCAAAACACACATACATTTTTTTTTTTTAAAAAACACCAGTACATACGACTAACAATGGATGTGTTGAGGAAAGGTGATAATATGGTGAAATTAATCTTTGAGTTGCAAGGTATATTCATAGATTGAATTAGGGTTACGCCACATACGGATGTAGAGTTGGAGCATCAACTTTTTGTACGGGTTACATGAACTCTTAGGTCAAGTTGAATTAACTATGGTTTTATGTTTAACCACATGTAGTATCATGATGGTAATTAAATTGATAAGATCATGTGTTGAATTAGGTTGACCTAGCATATTAATTTAATCATTAACCTTGATTACAGCTTAATCCATTTAAATCCAGTACTAATTACTCTTTCAACATTAACTACTAAAATCTATAAACAACCCCGATATAACTATTTCACACACATAAGTTAACTAATAAAAGAGGACTAAGTTAATCTCAAGAATTAATATGTATAACCTTTCTTAACTACCCTTGGATCCACTTAAACATATATATTAAAATATCCACTAATATAAGGACTAACTAAATTCTACTCCCTTTTTAAATAACATATATGAAACATTTACCCTTTGACATAATTAAAATTTACTAACAATTTCACTATATCAAATAAAATATTAGTTAAAATCTAATAATCCTAATCTAATCTAATTTCCTAACTTACTAATAACAATTCTAATTCATTAATACCCTAAAAAAATTTAAATTAACCTTTAATAAAAAAACAATTAAATTATCCTCTAATAGAAAATCAATTTAACCTCTAACCCCTAGAACACATGAACAATATATATTCCAATTAACATAATAAAATTAATTTAACTACTAACTAATAATAATGATTCATTTTAACTAATTAACCATTGGATAAAATATATTAAAGGTTGATTCCATACTAAATAAATCAGAACATAATAATAAATTTATTAATTACTAATCTTACTCAACTAGCCTAAACAACCCTATTAACCCACCTATCCTACTAACTAGCCTATCCCATCGCCCCTCCCCCATTCCCAAGGCGCATTTGCCAAGTGGGTGGGGTCTTGGGAATCCCCAAGCTATCCCAAGACCTGTGAAATACAAGGAGGGAAGCCTTTTCAAAATGCATCGCATGGTTTAAGGAAAGGTGGGGACCACTGCAATGTTTCTCCCATTCCAAAGTGCAGGAAAAGTTAATGTGAAGTCAACCCCAAATAGAGGTAAGAGGATTTCGCATGATGGAGGGGAGTAAGTCTTGTGCAAAAAGGATATGTATAAGGAAGATGGCGTGAGTCTTGGGGTGAGGGGTGCTAAGCCCAAGTAAAAAGTTGCAGCCCTCTTCCATATAAATTTTTTCACTTCCCCAAGCATTTAAACAGTCCAAATAAAGGGGGGGTAAAAAGGTAAGAGAAAAGGCTTGTGTGGGGCCCATGAGGATGGGTGTAAAACATTAAGCCTCCCCATTAATTAAAAATATGCTTTTAGCAATAAAGAAGGTAATTAGAGAGTAATTAAGAAGGTTTAGTGAGGGGAACAAAAAGAGAATATTCTCTGTGTAAAAAGGGGAATTAATTCCATCCCCATACATTTTTCAAAGAGAAAATTCACTCTACAATCTGGAAAATGTCTTTGGTATAATATGTTTTATTGCTTCTATCATGTTGATTATTGATTTTATTTTTGTAGTAGAAATTTGTATGTATTTGATTTGTTTATTATTGCAATACACTATGT
>MU227125.1:457584-468997 GCA_018584345.1 Thuja plicata
TAAGCAGAATTAAATTCCTAATTACAATTTTCATACAGAAATGTTTAAAACATAATAATTCCATAATCATCATGACATAACATCCATGAAATAATCAAGTCTAATCATGATCTGATCTTCTCATCAAATTCACTTATCTAAACATATATAATCAAAATCAACCACATGTTCTAGGTCTAATCCATATCAAAATGTAATCCATATAATATAATCATCATCATAAACATAATATCTTGAGTCTCTATCAGGATAATCAAAAAGTGTATCAATGTATCAAAATAAGTGTATCAACTAAGCTATGATGGGTCGGGGTGAGACCTCACACACACACAAACACACACACACACACACACACACACATATATATATATTCAATAGTCTCATAGGATTTATCTGACGGAAGCTACAAAAAATCAACACTCCCTCTTAGCTAGGGAGGATAAAAACCATCCAAGAGAGAAACAAAAAGTTAATTATGAAAGTTTTATTTTGATATCACATTATTGTGATATCAAAGATATGTTCTGACTAGGAATATAAAGTCTCATGATATTCACCATAACTCATAGATTCATAAAATATCATTTCATAATATTGAGAGTATCTATCTCTTTGTTTAAATGTTGCTACAAATATCAACAGTCCCTCTTAGCTAGGAAGGATAAATGTCAACACTTATATGGCACTTGACAACATCAATCATATGATGTAAGCAATAAAATCATCACCCTCGTGATGTAATCAATAGAAACATAGTCTCAAGATGTGGATTTCCTCCATCGACAATTCTATCCACAATCTCGCAGGTGGATTGCCTCTATCGACGATTCTATCCACAAGCTCTCAGGTGGGTTGCCTCCATCAATGATTCTATCCACAAGTTCTCAGGTGGATTGCCTCCATCGATGCTTCTATCCAAAATCTCTCATGTGGATTTCTTTAATCGATGATTCTATCCACAAGATTTTAGGTGGATTGCCTCCATCAGTGATTCTATCCACAAGCACTCAGGTGGATTTCCTCCATCGGTGATTCTATCCATATGCTCTCACGTGGATTGCCTCCATCAGCGATTCTATCCACAAACTCATGAAATTTAGAGTGGATTACCTCCATCAATGATTCTATCCACAAGTCACTGGGTGGATTGCCTCAATTGATGATTCTATCCACAAGCTTCTCAAGCTTTAATGTGGATTGCCTCAATCGCTGATTCTATGAACAAGTTATATCTATTATGATTTATTTTAGCTATTATAAGATATCTATCACAATAGAAGGTCAAGTGATTCTAACATCGTCACCTTCCAATAACTTTTACAAATACAAGTGATAATCATTTGGAAGTCATCACTTCCTCATGATTTACATAGGGGAAGGCCCATTAAAAACATGGATTCACACATATGACATCCACCATGCCTCAGTTTAGAGGGTGTAAACAAGGGATTTCACCTCTAAATTCTCTCACAGAGAAGAACTCATTGACAAGATATAAATTTGTTGATCTTTTTCATCAAATATTGCTTAAGATAAACTATCAGACTCCCTCTAAATATGATATCAATCTTATTTTCCTGCAAGAGCATCTCCAAAAAAGATCAAGGAAAATATCTCTTATAGTATGTATAGAATTACAGATGACAGAGAGACTACATTGAGTAGATAAATGTAATATTTAAGGAAAATAGATATTTATCTGGACAGCAACATCCTTGACACAAGTTGCTTCAATGAAGGTCCATATACATCAAATCAGAAAAAACCTTCTCAAATTATTTGAGAGACATCTCCCCTTTGAATCTTCTCCCCACTAAGGATGGTTCAAATGAGAATTTAACATTGGTTATTATTCCCCCCCCCCCCCACAATGTACAAGTCCCACTCTTATATCATTGAAAAAATCTCATGTCTTCTTGTGAAATGACTTGATTTCTCCAAGAGAGGTGACACTATAATTAATGCTTTCTTTATAGAAAGAGACACCCCTTCCTTGAATATGTTCTCTTTGTTAATGCTTGACCACGATCATAACAAATTAATATATCTCTTTAATAAAAGCTGCTTTCATGAATTTCACATAGACCTATACACAATCCATTATAAATTTTGAACCTCACACTTTCTCTCAAATTGCTCTGATGATATTTTGAAAGTTTGTTTATCACCAATATATCCAAAATTCAGAAAAATTTAATGGCGGATTTGTGAGATATGGTCCCTATACTGAGATTGTATTTTCTGAGACAATCACACATTTACCATCAACAAACTACTCCCTTGCATTTACAGTCTGGCTCTAATACCATGTTAAGTTTTAGGATAGCTGCAAATGTAATAGAACTCTCTGTTGTATGTGTTTTCCAAATGCAACAATATCTCTTTCTTTTATATTGATAATGAGGATAGGAGACACATTTACCTTCATGGGACATGTTTATTCATTATTATGAGATTAATATAATGACAATTGATTATGTAATTGCATATATATATATATATATATGTGTGTGTATGTATGTATGTATGTATGTATGTATGTATGCACACATACATGTAATATCTTTAAATCATTATTATATTAATTTCTCCTAATACTATTTTAGATATGTATCTATATATATTATATCACACACACACAGTGTGTATGTGTGTGTTTATTTTCAATAGTCTCATAGGATTTATCCGATAGAAGATAAAAAAACATCAACAGTAGCATTGATTTGTTTCATAAGATTAATGTGGATCCCTCCTTGATTAAACCTAACCCTTTGAATTTTTGTGGCTTTGATAACATTGTGAGAGATACGTTTGGTATTATAAACTTTTTCTATTACCATAGGTCTTGTTACCTTACTTACACCTATTCATGTCATGCTTGATACTCTTACCTACAATATTCTTCTAGGGAGACCTTGCTTTCATGAAATGAAAGATGGCCTATAAACCCTTCATCATAAAGTCACATTTATCTATAATAACCTTACACAAAAGAGAGGAGAAGAAGAAGAATATTCCTTCTTAGTCGGACCACTCTCCAAACAATACTATCTCCATTGTTGGGAATAAATAACAATTATATAATGGACAACAAGAGCTCCAATTGGAAGACATGTTTCAACCATAAGAGAGGATTGAACCAAATAAGAAGCCACTTGTACATTAGGAGTTAGGTATTTTTTAGGAGTATTCCTAGTTGTGGCAATCAAACATGAAGCAAGAGTGATGACATCAAGAGAAACAAGACACTCCAAGTCATGCTAACAAATTCCTAGGATCATCTTTGGCATTGTTATTCTAAATGGTTGAACCTTTATGATGTGTAAGAGAAATTCAAAGTATCTATTAACAAATCAAAATCAATATTTGAAGGGGAGGCCCTCATAATCCAATGACTGCAACTAAGGCTAGTCTCCAACCATTAGAACCACTTTAACGTAAAGGGGTTTGGAGACCTCTATATGCAAAGTGGAGTCGTCAACCTTTACAAAGTGACCAATTGAGATGCCTATGGTCTCAAAAAAACTATCCTCCCAAAAATTAAGTGGAAGGTTCAAGAGCTTGAATTGAACTAGTCACAAAAATAGTGGTTTAGAAAGGGTTAATGAAAGGAGACCAAGGCTTGATAGAGAGAATGTTATCCCCAAGTCCAAAGTTGAGTGAGCACCAAATTTTTATACTCAAGAGGAAAAAGAGGTAATGAAGAATCCTTTAGTGTAGGGGTAGATATTGAAAATCACCCTGGCTTGGATTTCATCCAACCATCCCCTGTCAATTGAGTCATCCCCAACCAGCTGCTTTAGCTAGTTTGGTCTGCACCTGGCATGCTTCTTCTACTCAATAATTGTCATGGTCTAGAAATTTTCCACAAAGGGACACCAGGTCACTACCTCATCCCATTCCATATAGGCCCTCAAGTTAGTAGCCAGTGATAGGCCAATCTTAGGATGAGCAACCCACAATACTTCCTCAAGCCCTTCACAATAGGTCTCCCCAAATAAGCCTTTTTTAGGTGTTCAATCATGGAATGAGCCTCTTCTAGATCCAGCAAGGAACCCATGAAGTGTGAAACAATGTCATGTATCTATCCTCGTTGCTAAAAAATTATCCCCTAGGACCCATTTCATATCTTCCACAATGAACTTATCGTCTAATTTGATCAACCTTCTGAGCCTAGTATCTATGACTTAGCCTAGAAAAATCTTTTGAGACTTGGTGGTGGTAAGCTTGACAAGGGTATCCATGCCTAAACTAGCTAACAAATTCTAATACTATCACCTAATGCCCATAATTAGAATGATTTTTCTAGGATGATAGTCTTAATTTATAGCCAAAAGGGGATCATCCTTGGCAATTTTGTATTTATTAAGGTTCACTAATTCCCTCGAAGAGTTACTATTGTCATACCTTAGTATTATTGTCAAAGTCATAATTCCTTATGCAAGCAACATTTTAGCATGCTTGAGAAGCTCATCCACATTGGAAACATGTAGGTCTATACATTTGATTTATTAAAACATCTAATACATTTATTTCACATTTTAATGAATAATATTTTAATGAAACGTTAATCCAAAACCCAAGATACTGTTAAAAATTATGTGTCTTTCCAAATATAGTTGGCATGATTAATCTCTTAGTTCTTCATTTAATAAGATTTTATGGGTTATTTCAAGGTGGGAAAATTCCAACGCATTAAGTGAAAAATCCTATGGTAATTCATGCTACCACCTTGGCTTCTAACCTGGCAATCATGTCATCATTTTTATAAAAGAGATAAAATAAAATAAAAAAGAGAAAACAAAAGATGCCTCCAACCCTAGGTGATGTCAACACCTCTACCAGGGCTATATATTCTTTGTTGGCAGTAGAACTATGTTGATGTAAGCCAAGGAAATAAACCTGTCAAGGCTATCGATGCTCGGTTGATAATAGAACTATGTTGATGTAAGCCAAGGAAATAACCTTTTTAGGGCTATGGACATCTAACTGATAGCAAGGCTTTATCCAGTTGGCTATGGGAATAGTCTACAATGTAGCTTAATGTGGGCGGAGTTCCTGGTCTTGACATCTCCTATACAAAGAATAAATTTGAAGCACACCCACTAATGAATTGGTGACTCAGCTTACTTGATAATATTTTCTCAACCCAGTATCTTGGAAAGGCTCTAATTATTTTAAGGTCTCTTAATAAATATTTCCTATTAAAATTTTGAATTTTTTTTGTATTTTCTCCTTTAGTAAATCAAAAGGGTTCAAACCCTTACAATGGATCATGGTGACAATAGCCACTGAAACTGATTGATTTGTTTTTGCACAAGATTGATAGTTTTGTTTACAAGAACATCTTAGCATCCCCTTCCCATGTCTTTTCACGTGCATGATGTCACCTCCATATGGTAGAAGGGTTGCTTTTCCCTTTTGTACCAAGGCATTATGATAATCCTTACTCATACTGACTGACCTTTTTTTTGGTAGGAAGAAGAATTATTCATTCTTTAATGTGTTGATCTAAGAAGCCCATGAATATCCTTGATTTGAGACTCCAACCCAATAATTAAAGAATCAATTAAATCAAACAAGAAAACTAGGATTCAACCATGCAGGTGTAGTCCCCCCAAAGTCACCAAACTATAGAACATTTCTATAATGGTCGAATCACAAGAAGAGGTTCCCATCTAATCACATTCAAAGGTGGACCGACTCTACCAGCACACCAAAACATATGGCATCACCACACATCTCAAAAGAGACTTCATCAAGTGATCACCATGACACTCGTAATGTTCAGTCTCTTCCAAAAAAGGGCCCCACTCTCCCATACATAATCATTGTATAGTCATATTGAATGAAATAAATATTAGGAAATATTTCCAGTTATATAGAATGTCGGTTCCATAGAAGCAAGAAATTTCTAATAGCCCCATTTATGTAAAGGTCAATTGACATTTCTATCAATATTTGACTCATGCCATTGGTCTACTTGTAAAATCTTACAAATGTCACTTTTCCCAAATTTTGTTGGAGCACAAAAGGCGTGTTTTATTCCAACCGAGGGAAAACAAGGCATATTTAAACCTTGTGTGTGTGTGTGCACACATGCGCATGTACATGTGAACAAAGGAGAATTTACATATTTTATTTTTTTGTGTATCTATGGGTATTGAGCTAGTTCATCAAGTGTAATTTTTGTAATACAAAGGAGTCTTCTTTCATACTTTTTCTCGTATTCATATTGTAGTCTCTATAGTCTGTGGTTTTGCTTCTGGCCTTTGTATGTTTACTCTTTATAAGGTATAGATATTATGCCTCTATCACCTTTCTCTACTTGTTTAAGTGGATGTATTGTGATAATTTGTTTCACGCTTATCCCTTCCTATAGACATTGGCCCTTACATTCTTTTCTTACATGGAAATTTTGAGAAAACCTTACCTTGTAGTGTAACCCTCTACCCTAGGCCCAAGAGAAAACATCATCCTTCTTGGATGCATGTGGCCCTTGACATCCATATGAGGGGTGTACCTAGTGAGGAATTCATAGTCTAACAACCCTCTACCCTGTACCTAAGAGAAAATACCATCCTCTTGGCCTCATGTTGCCCTATCCCTCTATATGAGGTAGTGTACCTAGTGAAGAATACATATTCCATCAAAAATATACCATAGGCCCAAGATAAGATACCATCTCACTTAGCCTCATGTGTCCCTTACCATCCATATGAGGGGTGAACCTAGTGAGGGCTCCATAGTCATTCCTCTCATCCATGTATCTTTGTTGAAGAGAAATATGATAGCCTGCAATAAATAGTAATCTCTAGTCTTATCCACATATGTGCCTACTTTCTATCATTCCCTTCCTCTATGTAGGGGGGTGGGGGGGAGATAGTTAGACCTCCTAAGTTCCCACCCCCTATAGAATTCTAGGGGCTGCATGCAGGGGGATAAATAGTTAGGGCTATTTGATGAACTAATCTGCTCTTATGGATTGGTCCTTATGATCCTTATATTAAGACCTCCCTCCAAGAAATTATTCTCATTTATATATCATTTTTTGGTCCCACTAAGAGGGGGGGTTTAATTTCAGACAAATCAAAACTTAAACACTTAAAGCTAAACTCACTAATTCACTCGATAATACTGAATACAGTAAATAACCAATTAGTGCAGGAGCAGCTAGGTTATCTTTTAAGTTAAAAAATTTTGGTTGTCACTTGTACTCACCCTAGCTAGGTCAGGAGTGTTTTTTATGCCTTAGGAGGTCTTGTGAGTAAGTTTCTAGATGGATTAGACTAGGATCAATCCACTCTAGTTTGTTTTGGTTATGTTAGATTTTAGTGCTTTTAAAAGCCTAAAGTTGGGAATTTGGGTCTAAAATCATAGAAGGCTTAGGAAAGATTGTATTTGAGCCTAAAATAGCCTCTATGGTGTTTTTACATAATTTGATATATTTTTGAGGTCATAAAAATATGTTAGAAGCAATATTGAAAAAGTTGTCAAAATGTTGTCATGACAACATTTACAACTTTGCAAAGTTGCATGACAACATTTTCAAGAATTGATTCCATTAAATGTTTGGGGCTTGGTAGTTATTGTAACCACCTAAAAACATGTGGAAAGGATATTAAACCATGAGGAGGCCCATTTCCTGAGGTTAGCTGATGTGGAGAAGGAATTCAAATTTTGAAAGTTGCTCTGTATTCTGTTTCTTTGTGCACTGTTGCTTACTTTTGTTTACTAGTGTTCTTTAATGGATTGAATCACTCAATCTTGAGTTGGATTATTTTAGTTAGGATAGTTAGAGTGAAATTTTATTTGGTTTGAATTTTCTTGGTGTTAAGTAGAGTAGGTTTGTAAAATCTTTTGTTAGTTAGCTAGTTACTGGTTTTGTGAGGATAGTTTGGAGTAAAATGGCGCCCCCATAGAACCTAACCATGAATTTCATCACATCCTTGAGGGATATGGAAGGGGAGCCATTTTATATTGTAAATATGAATGGAGGATCTATGAGAATAATTTTTACTATTTTTATTGACAAGCCCTGGGCGAGTCCAATGCATCTCGTTAGGAGCTTGTTAGTGATCTATTTGTGTTTGAATGTAGGAGTATGAATGGAAGAGTGAAACCAAGAGTTTTTTGTGTGAATTGAGGTTATACAGTGACCTAAGAATAAATTTAGGCCTTTCCCAATCCATTTGGGTACATTTTCAAACATAAGTCACTTGACTGGTCCAGAATAGCCCAATTAACCCTAGTTGCCCTTAATTCTAAGAATCCACTATATGGAGACCTTGGAGCCATAAGACCTACAAAATTTTTCATGTTTTGGAAAACGGTATCTGAATATTAAATTTTTTTTTGGGTTTGTTTGGGAAATATTTGAAAGAAGTGGGAAAAACTAGTCAGATATGGCTAGTAGGAGAATCAGGCCTAAAAGACAAGATTCCATAAGAGTTTGGGAATCATTTGTAAAATTATTTATAACCTATCCTAATGGGATGAAATGAAGTACAAGAAGTTGTCTAGAATGAATTCTAACCCCTACAAACACTTTCTAAGGAGAGGAGTTAAAAAGGCACTTGGAAGAATCCAAGAAAGAACAAGGAAGTGAATGAAAACCTATTCACAGTCACCCCTAGTGAAGAAAAATGGTTGTCATCTCTTAGAGAGGTGTTGAAGAGGTCCTAAAATAGTTAATTCAAGACTTGGAAGATCTTATAAGAAATAATAGGTTCTTGGGGAAACTATGAACCATTAGGTCCTAGTAAGCTTGTGCAAGAACACTAAGGGAGTCTCTATCAGATTGGTACCAGAGCCTACAAGATTTGGCTTCTGGTGAATGTTTCAACCTAGAAAGTTAGTAGGAGAGTATACAATGGTTGCCAATTCAAAAATTTCAAAGAAAGTGGATGAGAAAGAAGAAGAGAATAGGTTGCATAGAGATAGATCAGCCTAATTAGAGCATAAATTAGATCAAGTGGAAGAGAAGACTTAGGAAGTCAAAGAAAAAGTTGAAGGAAAGAGTAAAGAGATAGCCATAGATGATGAGATCCCTGAACTAGACCATGTCTTCAGTGAATAACCCTTCTTGAAAGCCTTAAGTGGAAAGGAATTGGAGGGAATCCCAATCTTTAGTGGGAAAATAGAACCAGAAGTAGTCCTAGACTGGATTGAAGGAATTGAAAACCATTTTGAATGTGATGGGATAAGAGAAGCCCAAAAGGTAAAATTGGTAAAAGCAAGGCTTAGAGGTTCTGCACTCACTTGGTGGAAATTCATCCAAGATGAGAGGGAGAAAGAAGGAAAGAAACCCATTGACACTTGGAAAGCTATGGTAGCTAAAATCAGAGAGGCATATGTGCCAGAAGACTATGAAATTCAGTTACATAAGAAAAGAAAAAGTCTAAGACAAAATGAATTGGATGTTAACTCTTACACCAAGGAGTTTCAAATATTTTACATGAGTTCAAGAGTTGAAGAAGATGAAACTGTGAAGGTATCCAGACACCTCAATGGTTTAAGGTGGACTATTCAACATGAATTGACTCTACTAACCCCTACCATAGTTCATAGGTGCCACCAACTTGCAGTTAAGTTAGAAGAGAAATTGAAAAATAAAAAAGAATCAAGAAATAGTAGAGGAAGAGGAAGAGGAAGAGGAAGAGGAAGATATGACATAGGCCAAAGAGGTGGATATGGTGGTAGGAGTTCAGAACTAGAGACTCAAGGAGAGACTAAATTGACTGAAAAACAAGAGGGAAGCTCAAATAGAGGAGGCTTCAATAGAGGAAGAGGCTCTAACATTAATTGGAGAGGAAGAAACAATATTCAAGGAAGAGGTTCATATTTTTCAACAATGAAGTGCTATCATTGCAGCCAAATTGGACACATCCTGCCTATAGGTTTCTAGAGAAAGGCTCTACTTCCCAAGGGTGTGAAAAGAGAGTCAATTTTGTTCAAGAAGAATCTAGTGGAAGTAAAAAAACACCCTGATGTACCCTTAGAGTCAAAAGAGGGAGAGAATCTAATGATAAGAAGAAAACTAATTAAAGAACTAGTGAGAAAAGAATAGAGCCAGAGAAGATCACTATTCAGAGTGAAGTGCAAAATGATGGGTAAAGTGTGTAAAATAATCATTGACTTAAGGTCCACTGACAATATTGTATTAGAGGAGGAAGTTAGAAAACTTAAAATGAAGAGGATTCCACATAGCAATCCATACAAGGTTACTTGGTTGAACAAGGGACAACATGTCCTTGTAAATGAGCAAGCATGGGTGGGCTTCTCTATTGGAAGGTACAAAGATAGGGTACTGTGTGATGTCCTACCTATGGATGCATATCACCTCTTACTTGGAAGGTCATGAAAATTTGACAGACAAGCCATGCATGATGGAGCCAAAAATGCATATTCTTTCAAGAAAGATGGTGTGACTTTAAAAATCTAGTCACTGCTATAAGAAGGAGAAGTGAAGCCCACATGCCCTAATTTTCTCTTGGTAAGTGAAAAAGAGTTCTTATAAGCTCTAGAAGAAGGAGAGGGAGTAGGATATGCATTGGTTTTGAAACCAAGAGAAGAGGATGTAGAAAAGACAGTAAAGAAGATAGAGATTCCTATGGAAGTGCAATAATTGCTAAAGGAATACAAAGAAATTGTAAGTGATGGGAAACCAACTACCCTACCCCTAAGAGAGCTATTAGCCACCAAATAGAATTCATTCTCAGAGCCACCCTTCCTAATAAATCTTCTTATAAGATTACCCCTCAAAAAAAGAGGAGATTGCCAAACAAATCCAAGAACTCCTCAACCAAGACCTCATTAGAAAAAGTATAAGCCCATGTGTTGTTCCCACTGTATGCATCCTAAAATGGTTGCCTAGACTTTGGGCCCCATTTTATCATTTTATCAAATTTCTGAATCAATGCTTTGAAACATTTTCAATTCAAATCAATTTCCTTGATCAAATTGTAATTAATTCAATTATTCAATTATTTCAATATTTCCTAAGGTTTGATCATTTTTATTTAATTAAAAGATTTAATATCCTTTTTAATTAAATAAAATTCCTCTCATTTAATTAAAATATTTAATCTCCCTTTTAATTAAATGAAATTCCTCTTATTTAATTAAAACATTTAATCTTCCTTTTAATTAAATTCTTCTTATTTAATTAAATTCAATTTCCCCCATTTAATTAAATAAAATTCTTGTAATTTATTTAATTGAAAGAAAACCTCTTTTTTAATTAAATAAATAAAAATCCCCACTTAAAGCACTTTAAGTGGGGATTTTAAGAACACTCAAGAATGAGGTCTCAAAAATCGATCCATAGCTCCCTAGGCATGGAGTGCAAGGGTTTTTAGAATGCTCTCAGCTAGAGCTATTAAGCCTATAACCTTGCTAGTAAACCATGCAA
>MU227125.1:492391-519633 GCA_018584345.1 Thuja plicata
ATAGATTAGATTTGCATTCATATTTTCTTTCATAGACTAATATGCATTGTTATCATTTAGATTAGATTTCATTTTCATGCATTCGAATCTCTCGTTTCATGGTGTATTTGCAATAGACACAACTAGGCCAATCTAAGGGCCTTCATCTTATATTTTTACACATCCATGACTAGAGAGCTATGGATCGATATTTGAGGCCTCATTCTTGAGAAACCTTGAATGGAATGATTCATAGAAGTGTGACAACATTTATGCACACACCCACTGTCCTAGCACCCAAAGGGGGGGAACTTGGAGATTATGCATTGATTCTAGAGACATCAATAGAATCACCATTAGGTATAGATTCCCTATCCCAAGGATATAAGACCTAATGGATTGTTTAGGAGGGGCAAGGTACTTTACTAAGATTGACCTAAAGAGTGGTTATCATCAAATTAGGGTCAAGGAGGGAGATGAATGGAATACTTCCTTCAAAACCATAGATGGTTTGTATGAGTGGTTTGTAATTCTATGTGGACTATCAAATTCCCCATCCACATTTATGAGGCTTATGAACGAAGTTCAAAAAGAATACATTGGTAAGTTTGTTGTAGTATATTTGGATGATATCTTAATCTTTAGTAAGACTAAAGAAGAACATTTGAGGCATTTTCAAATTGTGTTTAAGAAACTACACGAAGAAAAGCTAATGATAAATCTGGATAAGTGTGAGTTCTTAAAGAAAGAGCTAGTGTGTCTTGGTTTTGTGTTGTCTTAAAGGAATCTTAAGATGGATCCAAGTGTTGGTTCTTTTTTATGCTGTGATTATTGAACAAAAACCTTTTCACTTTTTGATAGATTTTACAGAGTAGCCAACCCCTGATATTCAACCAAGACTGAAAAGAACCAATTAACAAGGATGCGGATCCATCCTTCTACGCTTTAGATTCTGCAAAACCAAGGGGGGACACCCTTCAATGCCTTTAATACTCTGTTTGGCATCAATCATCAGCAATCTCACAATGACTTCAATATGACCAGGAGATACTAGGTGACTGGCTAATCATCCATTGAACATCGACCTTGAAGTGGAGCATGAGATTAGAACAACACATCAAACCACATAAAACCTTCAGATATGTCAGATTTTAAATTCAATTTGTAGAACATAGCCAGGACTGATTTGTCATGTATCAACAAGGAATAGATTGATTTTTAATCAGTGCCTTGTCCATTGGACAATAATTCTAGTTTAGAAGTAGCATACAGAAATAATCTACTGTGAAAGACTCAAAGCCATGAATACAAATGATATCAGACCATACACTACTTATACAAATCCTTATGCAAAATAGATGAAACTTGTGTCATATCCATAACTTTATTTAATCTGATTCTAAATTAGAACTATTGACTAATAACACATACATAGATGAATCAATGCAATGAATCAAAAAATTCATATCCAAATGAACAACATGGAGGAGAGACTTGAATCAAAGAAAAATTGTATTAAGTGTGATGAATCTTGCTTCTGTACCAATCTGATCTACAACATTTACCACTTTGACAATATTCAAAAGATATGAAAAACATCTATTCTATCTGATAACAAAGCTAATATAGTCCAATAAACTATATCCTAATGGAACCATGAAATAACTGGACATCCCTGGAGCCAGTACTCTGCAACTCACTATGGAGACTAGAATTTGGAACCCTTTAACAATGGAAGAATTTTGAATATGTAGCCAAAGAAAAAGATCTCCAGATATTTTCTTGGAACACCACCTATCCTCTCTGATCTAACCAATTTTGAGCTGAGTCACTCTTCCCTCATTCTATTCAAATTGGTTTGATCCTGCACTAAAATTGACTGTAAAATTGGAATCCTCATTTTGAGACCTTTCCAGAAGTATATGATACTTGGTATTTTTGGCAAAATTTTCCCCCTCAACCATTAAATCAAACTCTTCCTCTTGTGCATATCCTTTTAACAGTTTGAAATATTTTGAAAATACATACCTTTTGAAGAGTTAAACTATTGAAATAAGAGGACATTTAATTTTAATATTTGATCGTGCATCTTAAAAAAATTTAATTTCAAATTTATCCATTTATTACCTTATTTCTACACATTTGGGGGCATTTTAATCCTCTTATTGATCTGTAATTAGTGTTTACAACAAAACTTGTAAATTAATTCAAATTACAATTTTTCCTGATCCAGGCAGTATTGCTTTTCAGCTGTTGAAATTACAATTAAGGACACTTTTACAAAATTTAATAAACTTAACTAATTACTAAAATAAAGTAATTAAAATAAGAATTTAAACTGAAATGAAATAGTGGAAAGAAATTAAGGAGAACGTGAGACAGGAGATAGAAGAATAATAAGGCAGAAGATAGAAGGATAAAACATAGGTTGATAATAGAGTTCATCCAATTAGGATTATGTCTCTGGGTCTGCTTCTCAATGTTGGGACCGCTTTATTGATATCGCCAAGAAAAACTATTCTTTGTAACAACACCCAAGCTTTCAGAACCTGCATACAATTTCCTCACAATATCTCACTTTACAATTTTTGGTGTGTAATAACACCTTGCAAATTTTCTTCTCACAAACAATTTTTCCTCCAAGAAATAATTCTCCAATCTCCAAAATCCTCCAAAGTCTAAATTCTCCCAAGAAATAATTCTCCAATCTCCAAAATCCCCCAAAGTCTAAATTCTCCTCCCAGGCTAATTCCATTTACAAAGGAAAATAACCCCCTTTTATACAATTTTACATGCCAAAATTAGAGTTTAACCATAATATTTCCCATAATCCTCATATCTCTTATTTTAATCACTTTTCTTAATTAAATCCATTGTAATATCAGATTTAGTAATTTTTAAATGGCTGTAATATCGGATTTAGTAATTTTTAAATGGCTCACATTAATTTGAGCACATTTTATAGCTAATGAGGATAGGAGTTTAGGCTTCTACATGGCCAATAAAATTTTGATAAAATGAGAATCTACCAAACAGCATCCCAAAAATCCCGCTAGTATAGTTGGTTGGGAAAGAAAATAACATGTTTGGAAAGAAAATGTTGTTGATAAAATGAGAATCTACCACGCTAATAATTTTTTTTCCTTTAGTGTGTTTTGTCTTTTAGTGACTGCTTTATATAAAATAAACACACATGCGGTACCAATGCTCATGGTTGGTGAATTGGCAAAGGTGCATGTTGGTAAGATTGAGGTTAGAGGTTCGAACCTCTCAACCTACATTTTGTTGAAATGCTAAGCCAAAGCTTGCCACCTAGGTGCCACATGGCAGCATGCCATTGGATCATGTAGGTACACGTGTTAACACCCGATTTGACCAATTGTACATTTTGCCACATCAACTTTTTATCGACTGGTACTGCCATGTCACTATGCCACATGTTGAATTCTGATTGGTCAATCTACCATGTCACCTACCTTTCCACCTCATGCTAACATCATCATTTGTCAACCTTTGACTGCACAAATTTGACTGGCTGTAAATTTTACATACGAACCCCATTTTAGAAACCGAATATAGTTCCAGAATCAGCATGACAAGAACTACGACTTGACATCATTTTTCCTTGGATTTGAGATGATTAATTTTTTCACCTTTTCTGAATGCCTATTTGACTGAGCCTTTGACCACACATAAATTTAGCATACAAGCTCCTTTTGAGCCCATTCAAGTTGTGTCAGGATTGTGTCGGAGACCACTTTCCAAAGATGTTAATTTTGTGAGATTTTGAGATTGTGAAATTTTTAGGTTGTCTGGATCCACTTGGATCACTTATATTATGCCTTTTCTTCCAGATTACACTAGAATTCGATATGTGGTGCCTCTTGATTGGTTTTCACATCCACCTAGGTGCCCATGTCAACTACCTCATCCTAGCTCGCTACCTGTCTAAGTGCAACATGGAAGCCTATCATGTTCCCTTGATGATAACCACCTTGCAACTTTCCCTTGAAGGCTTTATGATAGCCGTTGATCTTACTTGCCTCGGGATCCATGCCAGATCAAATGCCTCCTATGTGACCACCACCTCATTGCCACCTGGATACCATCTCAACCACACTACTATCAGCCTTTCCACGTGTCAGCCTGGTGCGATCCCTCAATGATAACTTCCTTGCATCTCCTAAATCAATTTATTACGCTGACTGTCAATATTGATTACCTCAAGATGCGCACCCAATTTGTAAGCCTCTATGCCACGTCATCTACCAAGTCATTCTTGTGGGTCCCACCAAAATATGGTTTTTGTCATCACCTAAGTCATTCTGGCACAATTTTTGAGGCACCTGCTATGCTCATACGCGTGCATAGCCTCTGGGCTTCTTCTTCAAATTATTATGCAAGCCTTTTACCTTATAAACATCTACTTCTCCCCTCCCACTATGAATGTGGGACTAAATTTCTTTAATTTTTTTAATCTTGTCATCATCTTCATGCCCAAAAAATACACTTAGCACAGCCTGCTTATGACCTCCAAACACTGCACTCACCAAGAGCCTCTAGCTCTTATTTCATATTACATTGCAGGCACTTTAATATATAAATGCATTGTAATGTTGTCACATGATACATGTGGGATAAAGGTTTTGTTCATTTAAACATAAACCTACACTCTATACTGCACAACATTTTTGTTTTACATCTACCACTTTCCTTGGCTTGAAAGTTTCTAAAGATGTCTCCACTGTTTAAAGAAAAACACAACCTTTATTACTTTATAACCTGCACAAACTACCTCTCTTTCATGCCATTTTTGTGCCAGTTCCTTCTAATAATAGTGTGCAGCCTTTGGTGGATTCAAATCTCTATTTTAATAAAGCCCCAATTGCTTGCACAGATAGGGAAGAGGCAGATAAGGTTGTGGTGTCATTTAAAAAAAAACAAAGCTCTTTCACACTCCAATAAAAACATGCACAACCACTTTGGCTTTTAAAACAACTTGCATGCTTGTCTGTGTTTCCATTTTCCCATAGTGACCATTCTCCTCTGTTTGCAATTACAATTTGCATTTGCAATGTGTTGCAATGTTTTTTAAATGTTTTAAACTACTCCTTAGAACTGCGCTGGTTGATCTTCCTTCATGCCTTGCGTTTGGCTTGAATTTTTTTTACTCTTCCTCCTCCAGCGCATACTTCCTCATGTACTTGCAATAAAAAAATTCTTTAAAACCTCTATTTTCCATTGTTATGCTTATGCGCAAGCCTTGTTGGTCTCCTTTCTCTCACACATTGGTTCTGAGGCAATTATACTTGCCAATTACATTAAAAAATGCAATCTCTTCCAATTCATTTTGCAGACTTTAATTGGGATCGTTAATTGCCTTGACACTTTCCAATGCTAACGCAGGAAGGTTTAAAAGTCTTTCTACTTAATTTGCTACGCTTTGCATTTGCAATGGTTCTAGGAATTAAAACAAGTCATCCTCCCACAACAAACAACCCCCTCCTTTATTTATCGTGCATGGAACTTTGCATTCATTTTAAACATCTTAATTAAGAAAAACCTTCCTTTCTGTCTACACTGCACATCTTTTAAACAAGCTACAGCCCCATTGTCAAACAATTCATGTGCCCTCCATTGTGTTATTGCGCTAGGTCCTCATTAAAACATTGACTCTCCTCTATGCTTCCATGCACAGCTCCATGAGTGTGGGCTTTTGGCATTTTAAAATAGTTTAAATGCATTTTCTATGTTTCTACATGCTTTGGTGTAGCCTCCACCATTGTAAACCTGCGTAGGATATTTGTAAATAAAAACAAATGTTTTAAAAGTTTTAACTTCCCTAGTATAAATGTGGATCTCCTTCATTAGGTTGCACAGACTCTTAAAATGTAGCACCTCTTTTTATTGCATGAGCTGCAAATTATACTTGTGGTTTGTAATGTGTTTTCAGATGTTCAACTTCATCTCTCCATTCTCTTGCAATCCATTGGCTAGAACATAATGTGTCACAGCATTGGGTGCAATGCCTGCTTTCAACATTTTTCCATAGATCTTCAAAGCATTCCAATTGTCATGTTTATTATAGTATATCCATATAAGGATAGTGTAGGTAATAACAACAGACTTCAGACCATAATCTGTCATTTTAACATGAAGCTCCAAAGCTTTTCACATATTTCCATCTTTGCATTGTCCATACATTAGGCTTGTGTAAACAAAAATATTTGGCTTACCAATAGAATTATTTTCCTGTTCACTAATTACATCGACCTTAGTTGCACTTACAACATGTGAATCATTTCTTATCTTTTTCCTAAAAAAATTTCATTGCTTCATTCACTTTGCCTTGCGAAGACTATTGATTAAAGCACTAGTGGTAAAAATATTAGGCATAAGGTTCCTCCTCACCATTTCATTATAAAAATGATAGCCTCTTGCATATTACCCTTCTTACAGTATCCATTAATCAGGCTATTGTAAGTAACAACTTATAGGCTTTATTTCTATTTGATTCATTTCAACAAGCAGTTTGCTTCCTTTGTCCACATTTCCTTCCTATGCGCTGACTTTCCCTTAGATCTCTCTATACTTAGCATTTGGCCTCTTGAACCGGCCTTAAAACTGACAAAATCAAGTAACCAAAATGTGGCGCTGGGTACACACATTCCATGGTTAACATTCTTCCATACTGGAAAGTGATGCCTGACAAAACCAAATAGGTCAAAAGATTTTAATCATCCAAGTTGCCTCTTCGGAACAATTCTTCAAATTACCCTGTCAAAAATAATGAAATGCATCTGGTTCCAACTTTGAAAACAAGTCAAGCGACCTTCTGAAGACCCAAGATTTAGGATATTAAAATTATTTTATATGGAGAAAATGGATCCACAAAGGAATCTCCTAATGATCAACCAGACACACTTGGCAACCCCTCAAATGTAGCTACTTAGAACTTACAGAAAAGAACATATGAGAAATAACAATTTCTGCAAATGAAAAGAAATTGGAAAAATGTGCATACAAAACCCTCAGGACCTGAGACCTTGCAAAATTGATGTAAATTTTTTCTATAATACAGGGGCACAATTTTATTGATAGGAAAAATCACGGTATTCAAGATATAACATCACGAATAGGGCCTCCGACTAAACTGTCCAACTGATCTGCATTAATACGTTAGAAATTGCAAATAGAATCAGATTGCCAAACTGGGCACACAGATTCATCATGGCCTGAAAATATTCATGGTAGAACATTTCCATGCCTATAATATAGGGGATCATTCAATTTTCTATTCCATTCAACCAGGTATAAACTTGTAAGACCTTAAAGTCAACAACTTCACAATTCTACACTTTCACATTCTGAGAATCAAAATTAATTGCACACATAATAGCCTTGGGAAACTTATCATGTGTACTCATAAGAATCTTCAAATGAAACTAAAGATTCTATCTCATGGCTACAAAACCTCAGACCCATTCTTATGTCATGAAACTCTATCATGTCAAAGATGCAAGCATGCAAAGTAGGTCATTTGCTATAATCGGGCAATATGCAGATTTAAGTGAACACCTTTAAACAACTATCTCCAAAACATATCAAATCTAAATCCTAAAATTTGTGACTCATTTCATCTACCTGATGATAGTTTTTTCACATGTTCCCCAATCAGTATCTTATGAAAATCATCAGGTCACATTTTACTTTCACTTCAAGTAGGCTTCTTTGAAAAGTTTTCAAGGGTACTCACCATGCCTTAGAGAAAATTTTGAATTGGTCACTCCAAAGTTGTGTCAAATTTGAGAGTACCAAAACCAAGCAAGGTAGAAGCCATCATCAACTGGCCTACCCCCAAAACTGCAATAGAGGTGAGAAGCTTTCATGGATTAGCTCAATACTATAGGAAATTCATCAAGCAGTTTAGTGCTATCGATGCTCCCATGTTAGATACCATAAAAGGGGGGATGAAAATCAAGTTTATGTGGAATGAACAAGCTAACCAGGGATTTGAATTGCTAAAGAAAAATATAGCCACTGAACCTATCTTAACTCTCCCAAGTTTTGAGAGATTCTTCAGAGTTGAGTGTGATGCTAGCAATATTCTTATAGAAGTTGTCTTGAGCCAAGAAGAGAGAGGCTAGTGGATTTTCACTATGAGAAGCTCAGTGATGCAAAGAGGAATTACTCTTCCTATGACTTAGAGATGTATGCTCTAGTCCAAGCATTAAGGAAATGGAGGCACTACTTTCTTCCTAAAGAATTTTTCATGTATTCAGACAACCAGGCTCTTAGCTTTTTGAACTCCCAAGACAAACTCAGTTACAAACACATGAAATAAGTGGAATACTTGTAGGCTTACACCTTCAACATAAAGCATAAGAAGGTACTAAAGAACAAAGTAGATAATGCACTAAGCAGAAGACTTCTAACAGTGGAAGAGGTGCAATTATAGGGCATCGACATTGAAAGTTTTAAAGACTTGTATGTAGAGGATTAAGACTTTGCAAAGATATATAAGGTATGTAAGGAGCATAAGAATCATTTCCATGGTGATTTTTATGACTATATAATGCATCGTGACCTTTTGTTTAAGGGTAGTTAGTTATGTGTCCCTAGGGGATTAATTAGGGAAAATTTGATTCAAGAAAAGCATAATGGGGCACTTAGAGGATACATTGGAGTCAATAAGACTCAAGAGTTAGTGCATAGGTTTTATTTTTGGCCAAGAATGAGTTTGGACATCAGAAAGTATGTGGAGTGTTGTGTAGTGTGTCAAAAATCCAAAGGCACATCCTCCAATGTAGGCCTTTATCAACCTCTCCCCATTCCAAGTAGACCATGGGAATGCTTGAGCATGGACTTTGTGGTAGGATTTCCAAGGACAAAACAAGGATTTGATAGTATATTTGTCATAGTAGATAGATTCAGAAAAATGGCACATTTTTTCCCTTGTAAGACTGTTCATGATGCTTGTCACATTGCACATCTATTCTTCAAAGAAGTGGTGAGAATCCATGGGTTACCCTTGAGTATAGTTTTAGACAGAGACTCCAAATTCATGAGTCACTTTTGGAAGACACCGTGGAAAAAATTAGGAACCAATTTATCCTTTGGGTCTGCATATCACCCTTAGACAGATGGTCAAACTGAGGCAGTGAATAAGAGTCTTGGGAACCTATTGAGGTGTCTCACTAAGGAATATGGTTAAGCTTGGGACCAACTTTTAGGGCAGGTAGAATATGCTTATAATGACATAGTCAACATGACAATTGGAAGGAGTCCATTTGAAGTTGTTTATGGGCTACATCCTAGAGGGATATTTGAACTCATAGAGTTAAAGGATGGAGCCAAAGGGAGTGGCTATGCAGAATAATTTTCACACTCCATGAAAGAAGTACATGAATCAGTGAGAAAGACATTGACAGAGAACACTACAAAGATAAAGCAGAAGGTGGATGAAAGAAAGAAAGATATAAAATTCCAGGTGGGGGATCTTGTAATGGTCCATTTGAATAAGGCAAGGCTACAGAAGGGACTTCCAAATAAGCTACAAATGAGGAGATTGGGACCTTGAACTATTATAGCCAAATATGGCAATAATTCTTATAAAGTGTAACTTCATGAAGATATTAGATTGTCTTTGATCTTCAATGTTGCAGATATGGTCCTTTACAAGGGCCCTACTCTTTATCCTTATCAGATTCTTATTGAAGTCATTCAAGAAGTGGAGGACCTGCAATTACCCCCTACACCATCAAAGAAAGCTGAAAAGGTACTTGATTCAAGGGTCTACAAACAGGCTAGACAAAATACCTAAAAGGAGCATTTGGTAAAGTGGCATGGCCAAGGAGATGTAGAGGCTACTTGGATCAAAGAAACAAAGTTCAAGAAGTTGGGGATAGACTCCAATTTTCTCAATCCAAGGGTGGATTTAAATCTTTTTGTTTGGGGAGAATGGTGCAGGAACACCTAGGTTATCTCCTAAGTTTAAAGCTTTTGGTTGTGGCTTGTACTGACCCTAGCTAGGTAAGGATTTTTTTTTAGGCCTTAGGAGGTCTTGTGAGTAATTTTTTAGATGGATTACACTAGGATCAATCCACTCTAGTTTGTTTTGGTTATGTTAGAGTTTAGTGCTTTTGAAAGCCTAAAGTTGGGAATTTGGGTCTAAAAGCCTAGAAAGCTTAGGAAATATTTTATTTGAGCCTAAAATGGCCTCTATGGTGTTTTTACATCATTTTATATAGGTTTTAGGTCATAAAAATATGTTAGGAGCAATATTGAAAATGTTGTCAAAATGTTGTCATGAAAACATTTGCAACTTTGCAAAGTTGCATGACAACATTGTCAAGAATTGATTCAATTCAATGTTTGGGGCTTGGTAGTTATTTTAACCACCTAAAAACATGTGGAAAGGATATTTAACCATGAGGAGGCCTATTTCCCAATGTTATTTGATGTGGAGAAGGAATTCAAATTTTGAAAGTTGCTCTGTATTATGTTCCTTTGTGCAATGTTGCTTTCTTTTGTTTACTAATGTTCTTTAATGGATTGAATCACTCAATCTCGAGTTGTATTATTGTAGTTAGGATAGTTAGAGTGAATTTTTATTTGGTTTGAATTTTCATGGTGTTCAGTAGAGTAAGTTTGTAAAATCTTTTGCTAATTAGCTAGTTACTGGTTTTGTCAGGATAGTTTGGAGTAAAATGTCTCCCCCATAGAACCCAACCGTGCATTTCATCACAAAATTGAGTGATATGGAAGGGGAGCTCTTTTATAGTGTAAATATGAATGGAGGATCTCTAAGAAGAATTCTTACTATTTTTAATGACAAGCCCTAGGCGAGTCCAGTGCATCGGTTTAGGTGCTTGTCAGTGATCTATTTATTTTTGAATGCAGGGGTATGAATGGAAGAGTGAAACCAAGAGTGTTTTTCTGTGCATTGAGTTTATAAACAGTGACCTAAGAATAAATTTAGGCCTTTCCCAATCCATTTGGGTACATTTTCAAGCATAAGTTACTTTACTGGTCTAGAATAGCCCAATTAGCCCTAGTTGCCCTTAATTCTAGTAATCCATTGTACGGAGACCTTAGAGCCATAAGACCTACAAAATATTTCATGTTTTTGAAAAGGGTATCTTAATAGATTTTTTTTTGGGGTTGTTTGGGAAATATTTGAAAGAAGTGGGAAAAACTAGTCAGATAGGGCTAGTAGGAGAATTAGGCCTAAAAGACAAGATTCCATAAGAGTTTGGGAATCATTTGTAAAAGAATTTATAACCTATCCTAACGGGATAAAAAGAAGTCCAACAAGATGTATATAATTAATTCTAACCCCTACAAACACTTTCTAAGGAGAGGAGTTAAAAAGGCACTTGGAAGAATCTAAGAAAGAACAAGGAAGTGAAGGAAAACTTGTTGATAGTCATCCCTAGTGAAGCACAATGGTTGTAATATCTTAGAGAAGTGTTGAAGAAGTCCTAAACTAGCTAATTAAGGAGTTGGAATATACTAGAAGAAAGAATAGGGTCTTGGGGAAACTAGGAATAGTTAGGGTCGTAGTAAGCTTGTGTAAGCACACTAAGGGAGTCTCTATCACCAGTTCACCAAATAACTCAATAACATAAGCATAAATATATCTCATATATATTAATCAATCATTAAAACTTAGCAACATCAGATTAACTCATATAACTCTACATTTAACTATGATGACACCAGATTTAATGAGGAAACCCAATTTGGGAAAAACCTCTGTAGGAATTGTAACCCATAATAAAATGTACCCTTCTAAAGTACGCTTGGTTAAGAAATTATATATTTAAAGATTACAAACACATTTTCTAAATGTGACCCTATTAGGGGATTTACTTTAGATCTGTTAAGATATTCACCCTGTTAGGAGTGGCTTAAACACTCTTTTATAATGTCACCTAAGTCTACGTTTTACAAATAGGACTATTAAATCCACTTGATTAAGAGATTTCTCTATTACAAATATTAATAAGCAACAATAAAATTTGATCTATAAATATAGAAACTACCTTTTCTTGTGTCAGATCCTTTATTCTTAATTGAATACTAGCATCACATACTCCATTAATCTCTTTCTTAGACTATAGATTTCTCAATCTTTGTTTTTCTGTTCTGCTTAGTAAATGTTGTTCTTCAGCTTCTTCTTCTTCTCTATTTAATTCGCCAGCTTCTCTTTTCTTTGTGTTTCTCTCATCTTTATATAGACATAATTTTGCCTCTTAATCTCCTTAATTTTTTTTCCTTCATTTGCACTCAGTCATTTGATCATCTTCTTCATATTTTACAACTCGATAAACCATCTCACTTTTACCTCAGAATTTGTACTTCTCTTGGAACTCTTCACAATTCAGTTTAACTGCTTGATCTTCACCTTAGATCTTCATATTGAATTTTAATGTTTGTAGATCTTATAAAAAACTTCATTTAATTCATTTCCTCATCCAACTCATAATCACTTCGCATTAAATTTGATCTTATCATCATTTATTATCAGTATCATGTACTCGGTAAAACTTGCTTTACAACTCGGTAACTGACTTCATTCATTTCTTAGTGTCTAACTCATCTTTGGTGCTCAGTGCTTGACTTTGACTCAGTGTTTAGTAACTATGACCAACTCACATAACATTCTACTAACTGACTCTATCTATCTTTGGAAAGTAACTCTTTCAATCATCAATCCATGTTTCATACCTGTGGTCTTGGCATCCAAGAAAGGTGGTAAGTGGAGACTTTGCACTAACAGTAGGGCTATCAATAGAATGACTATTACGTATAGATTCCCTATTCCTAGTATTGAATATTTTATTTACTTCCCTTGAGGGGCCAAGTATTTTACTAAGTTAAATCTTAAAAGGGGGTACCACCAAATTAGAATAAAAGATGGGGATGAATGGAAGACAACTTGTAAAACCACTGAAGGGTTGTATGAGTGGAGAGTTATGCTATTTTGGATTTCAAATTCCCTAGAACATTCATGAGACTCATGAATAAGGTTATTAAGGATTACAATGTAATATTTTTGGTGGTATATCTGGATGATATACTCATCTTTAGAAAAATAGCAGAGGAACATTTGAAACACTTGGAGATTGTACTAAAAAAGTTGTCGGAGGAGAAGTTGTTTATCAATCTAGAGAAGTGTGACTTCTTCAAACAAGAACTTGTGTACTTGGGGTTTGTAGTATCTCAAGATTCATTGAATATGGACCCAAGAAATTAGGTGGAGGCCATCTTGAATTTTCAAACACCAACCACGGGAATAGAGGTAAGGAACTTTCATGGGTTAGCTCAATTTTATAGAAAATTTATAAGGAATTTTAGTGGCATTTGTGCACCAATGGTAGACACCATTAAGGGTGGCTTAAATACCAAGTTCAAGTGGACTCTTGAAGCAGGGAATGCCTTTCAAAAGTTGAAGAAATAAGTGGATAGACAACCTATCCTTTTGTTACCTAGTTTTGATAAGCTATTCACAATAGAGTGTGATGCAAGTGGAGTGGCAGTAGGAGGAGTGTTGAGCCAAGAGGATAGGCCTATAGCTTTCTTTAGTGAAAAGATAAATGAAGCCAAGAAGAATTAATCTGATTATGATTTGGAGTTATATGCTCTAGTGTAGTCACTTAGAAAATGGAGGCATTGTCTCCTTTCTAAGGAGTTTGTGGTGTTCACAGACAATCAGGCACTAAGCTACATCAACACACAAGAGAAATTGAGTAATAGGCACTTGAAGTGGATGGAATATATACAAGCCTTCACATTTAGTATCAAGCACAAGAAAAGATAGTTGAATAAGGTGGCATATGCACTAAGTAGAAGGACGTTGACAATTCAAGAAGTTCAACTTCAAAGTATTGGCATAGAGAGCTTCAAGGACCTCTATGAAGATGATGAAGACTTTTCTGAAGCATATAAGGCATGTTCTAATTTTCAAAACCATTTTCATAGTCACTTTGCACAATGTACTCTTCAAAGTGGCCTATTGTTTAAGGGAAACCAATTATGTGTCCCTAAGGGTTCAATGAGAGAAAATCTCATTTAGAGTAGCACAATGGTAGCCTAAGTGGGCATTTTGGCATCAACAAGACCATGGAGTTAGTACAAAGGTTTTATCATTTTCCCAAGTTGCCAAGAGATGTTAGAAGATATGTTGAACAATGTGTGGTTTGTATAAAATCCAAAGGGGGAGCTAGAAATGCAGGTTTGTACCAACCTTTACCTATTCCCAATAGACCTTGGGAGTGCATTAGCATGGGTTTTATTGTAGGTATCCCTAAGACCAATACAAGGTTGGATAGTATTCACATGGTGGTAGATAGATTCATTAAAATGAGTCATTTCATTCCTTGTAAGACCACCCATGATGCCAATTATATTTCTCATATCTTCTTTAAAGAGATTGTGAGGATACATGGATTACCCCTAAGCAATGTTATAGATAGGGATGTCAAGGTTATGAGTCTTTTTGGAAGACTCTATGGAGCAGACTGGGTACTAATTTTTCTTTTGGATCATCTTACCATCCACAAATAGATGGTCAAACTGAGGTGATCAATAGGGTTTTAGGTAGCTTTCTTAGATGCCTAACTAAGGAATATGGGCAGACACAAGTTGAGTATGCCTATAATGATAGTGTTAATCAGACTAATAACAGAAGCCCTTTTGAGATAGTTTATGGGATGCATCCAAGGGGAGTGTGTGAACTCATAGATTTAGGAGCTATGGAGTATAGGAGTGGCCATGTAGAGGATTTCTCCCAGACAATGATGGAGATACACGAGTAAGTTAAGAAGAATATCACAAAGGCTACTCACAAATTGAAAGCTAAAGTGGATGTGTCAAGAAGAGATGTACAATTTGCAGTAGGAGACTATGTCATGGTTCATCTAAACAAGTTAAGGTTGCATAAAGGAATGCCAACTAAGTTGCAGATGAAAAGAGTGGAACCATGTAAGGTGTTATCCAAATATGGACAAAATTATTATAAGGTGGAGCTTCCCTTAGATTTGAGCATTTCACCAGTGTTCAATGTGGCACACTTGGTGAAGTTCAAGGGACCATTTTCAGACATAAACTAGACCAACCAAGAGATATTGGAAGATGTCAGCACTGAGGCTTTACCTCCAAAAACCAAGCTCCAAGTAGAGAGGATCTTAGAATCTAGGGTGAAGAAGTCAACTAGACACAAGGTATACATGGAGAATATAGTATAGTGGAAGGATCAACTAGAATTTGAAGCTACATGGGTGGAGGAAGGTAACTTCAATAAATTTTGCATTGATTTGTCTCTGATTTCTCCTCATGTTCCTTGAAAGTTGTGTAGAGGGGGAGAATGGTGCAGGAGCACCCATGGGTTTCTTAGGTCAATCAAATTTTCTTTTGTTGTGTGTGTGCCTTATGGAAATTTTGTAGTGTTTTTCTTAAGGTCATGTTGACCATAGTGTGAGTACAATAGGGTTGAAGCCTTTTAAGTCTTAGGACCTTTGGAAGTTGCAATTAGAGGCTAGAAAGTTGTAAAGCCTCTTGATTAACAAAATAGGGATGATGATTTTATCATGATTTCAATAGGGTTTATAATAGATTTGAACCATGTTTTATCCATGGTTAAGGTCAATGGTGAGGTTTGATGAGTGTTGAAACTCATTTTGTTGAATTTGTAAAAAAATTTCAAAAAAGATGTAAAGTTGCATTTTGCAACTTTTGCAATTTTGAAATGTTGCTCAGACAACATTATCAAAATGTGCAACTCAATGAAAGAGTTACCTAAGAGGAAACCAACTTCTAAAGCACCCTACTAAAGACATTTCTTGACCTAATTACAAGTTTGGACACCCATTGTACGTACACAGATTTGTGAAATCAAGATTTTTGCTTGTTTTGTGTGTAATTTCAGTCATTTCAATAACAGTAGGTAGTTGATGGATTGAAACCTAAACTATAGCTCATGCATGGTTTATTTTAATTTTTTTTTTCTAGTTTTGTCTGCAAGTAGATAGGCATTTTGAAGTTCTTTTTGTAAATACTTTGTGTTGGGCACTGTCACTGGTCTAATCCAGGTAGTTTGTAAAGATGGAAGTTTAACTCACTTTACCACCATCCATTTGATACTGCCTCTTGGGAATAGTGAGTAGACTCTATGTATATATTTTGTGTAGGATTTTGGGCCCTCAAATGAAGAGGATTCAATGTTATTGTCTTTCTCTAGGCGAGCCAATGGTGAGCCCAACTAGGGAGGAGCAAGATGCAGAGAGCATAACTTGAAGAGTTGGATAATTAGAACCAAAATTCCTTTTGGAGATTGAATTTACGAGTCTTTCTAAGCATTGGTAAGAAGGAGAGGGTCGTACCAATCTGATTGATAGTCTAATTCATTCCATCTTGTTTAGGAGCCAGTGAAGACCTTAAAAACCCCTAAAACCACTCATTTTTGAGTTAGGGTACTATACAGAAGGTGATGAACCCAAGGCCCAAAAAATCCTTGAGGATTTAGTAAATGTTGCAATAATCCCAAGAAAATTTTCAGGGTTTCTTTGGAAAGGTTAGGAGAAAATCCCTATTTTCTCAGAGTAGGAGACCTAATAGGACTACTAGCCTATTAGGCATGTTTTGTGAAGAATTGAATAAATCAACTATATTTTTGAGCTAGGTGGGACTCCTAACATCCCTCGTTGATTGAATTGGCATAGTTCAAGACACCTCCATACATCTGCAAGGTTAACTTATACATATGGAGGTTGCAATCCTTTAAGTTTGTGTAAGTGTAAGAGATTGTAAAACTAGAATGCACCAAGTATAAGACTTGGTTGGGTGGATCTTTATTGATATTTGGGTTGGCTAGAGTAACCAGGGAATCAAAATTAGTTGAGGTTCCTATAGGTTCTTAGGAGTGTAATGAAACAACCTAAAAGTCTCTTGTGAAGACTAGGAGCATGAATCAGTGATTGATTCATCCAACCTCCCTATCATAACCCTACATAAGAAAATACTTAGTTCAAACTTGTCAAGATACAAACAAAATTTGTTCAAACATGTCAAGATAAGTTAATTCCCTCTTCATAAAGTGAAAAATTTACACTACATGCAAGTTCCAAAGTATAAAAATAGGCAAAGGGGATGTAAAAAGGTTTCATAAAAATTTAATTCAACCACACAAAGTAATTTAGTTTAAACATTATTGTAAATACCAATAGTGAAACATAATTCACACTAAATTTCAAACATGCAACATAAGAAAATACTAAGTTAGTTCAGTGTTTATATATAGTGAAATTTAAAGTTCAAACCCACATGCACATTCCAAAGTAAAAATATAAACAAAATGGTCATAAACACATTGTACAATAAGTTACTTGAACCATGCACAAAGTAAACAATTAAGTTCAAACATGTTAAAACATAGTCACAAAAGTAAACACTTAAATTACTTGCAAAGATCAGGTTATGTTACTAAATTAAAGAATCATCTCCCTAGAAGCAAGCTAACACATAAAGAAGCAGTCTTAACACCTAAATCAGTCTAGCAAGATAAACAAGACCTTTAATGGAAAAGGGGAAAGCATACTTTGTTATGAAAATGTAATGAATAATATGTTACCAATCTTATTATTCGAGTAGATAAACCAAAATTAAATAGTTCAAAAATCAACAAACAATCATCCATTACAACTACTTGATGCAACATTCTGGTAGTTAATTTTTTAACAGACATGCCATAGAAAAAATATGTTTGGTAATCATCCTAATCCAAAAAGTTTTGAGGATTTGTTTCAAGTAACTGATTTATTTGAAACACAACAATAAATCTGGCATTTTTGGGAAGGGTATCAATATAGTGGGGATCAAATAGGATGTTTAACAATGTGTATTCCTTTGGGTGTGTATCAATCCTTCTAAATTTTAGAAGAAACCCATGTCAAAGAAAAATGGACTATTTTTCTTGTGTGGTGACTATAAAAGACATTTAAGATTTAAATTAGACTTTCAACAAGTGACATACAACCAGTGCCCTTTATTATCATGCTGATATTCAATATATTACTTATACTACAGCTTGTATGGTTGGAAGTGTTCATTATCCAATCTAGTTGAATACACTATTCTATGTGTGTAATGATATTTTATGAATTATGATTCGTACTTTCCAACATCCTTATTGATCATCTTCAATGATTATGTTGTTCAAATAGATGATACAATGCCTGATTCTTATCCAGTCATTAAAGAGAATATTTATATGACATAAAGCACTCATGAAGTTATGCAAGAAGCTATCCAAATTATTTGGAACCTTTTACAAATTCCCACGCAAAAAGTTCTAGAAGGAGTATTATGAGGTTGTGGGATCAAGTATAAAGGTCATCCTAATGAAGATGCTACTACTAAGACAATAGCGGATAATTAAACTGATAATAAATCATGATTTCTGTATTTTAGGTATGCCATAAAGTAATAAGAAGATTAGAGACTGAGCCCTAGCCCGATAGTGTTTTTTAGTTCTATGGAGCTTCTTTGTGGATATCAACCACCCAACAGTTAAGATGCTTCTTGTCAATCAAAAAAATAAATTACTTTAAAAAAAACAAGCATCGATTGTTTTGAATATCATCTTCTTGTGTTACTAATTAACTATGTCCAAGTCAATACATTTTTTTTTCAAAAAATTATTAGAACTGAGATCCTACGAAAAATGTAAATAGTATTCTTATGTTGCTAGGTTGGCTTGAATAGAAAATAACAAAATCCCTTTCTTGGGTATTAGGAAAAATGACTAATACATTAATAATTTAATAATAAAAATCTCTTCTCACATATGATTTCACCTTTTAATTTAATACTTTAGATCTACCATCTCAAATAATTTATAAAATCATGCTTTCCATAATTTTGAAATCCTCAAAAATGTCAGTTAAAAATCAACTCAAAATTGAAAGATGATAAACAATCAATATAGGACCTAGGTAGTCAGCTACAATATTTATGGTAGATACCATACCTATAATGAAATAAAGGCATCAAATGGAATATACGTATGAGCCTTCAGTCCTAGTAATCTGAGTCTTTCATCTACTAGATCATTTGAAAAGTCAACAAGTTCAGAAAAATAGCTTCCAGTCAAGCGACAACAAAACTAGCATTGTTTGAAGCCTTAGAACCAAATTAATTTGAATGAAATCCTAACACACGATCATCTTTATAGATATTTTCTATAGCTGCATTAACATAAAAACTTCCAAATAACACAAGAAAAATGCAATTCAATATGTGTTGTAATTAGAAAATCCCTATCAACTACTTATAATAATTTAAATTTAAAGATAAAATGTCTTAGAAATCAAGAAATAAACCATAACAAAATCTAACCTCCCATTGATTCCAAGATCATCAAAAGACCTTACAAGTACTTTTCAACTACTAAGAGATGTAGGCAATCCACATACTTGTGACTTGCACAAGGGAGTATTTGTTATTTTCCAGGGATGACTTGGGCATACATGAATGAATTGAACACAACAAACAAATTTTTGTAGAGCTTACCAAACAAGACCAAACATAATCAAAATCTATAATATACTTTCTATTGGAGATTTGCTTCTGTGAAAATAGTTGATTATATGTTTGTCATTGATGACAACATATAATATACAATAATTTCATGTATGCAATTAAGAATATAGATATTCAGGAGCCTTGCGCATTTACATCTATGTTGTAGACATGTTCTGGATTCCATGTTCATACACATAGATTCACTTATGCAGTATCAGTTAAGTTATGTTAATCTATTTTGGCAGTTACAGATTCTGGAGATTATTTGTTAAGAGCTGACATATTTACATTATTTCTTGAGTTGCGCTTATCTTTGGGATATGCATTTTTGTATTCATGTTTAGTTATGAGTTAATGATGATTATCCAAAGGCACTAAATGTGTTTTAATAGAAGCATGATGTTTGAGTTAATTTGGTAGAGATGACTATGTGAAATGATGTGTCCGCTCATTTTTAGTTGCATGGTCCTAACTTTGATTGTGTGCTTAGTTAATCCAACAAGGAAGTTTCCGAAGTGTTTCCTACAGTGTCGTGACCTTATCCTTGGGGAAGATACATATAGCAGTTCAAATGTGATCACTAAGGGTGTGAATAAAGTGAAAAATAAAATATAGAGCAGAGCAAAAATTTAGACAGTAAAGCTATATCATTCATCAGTTGAAGATCTATGTGAAGAAATAGAATAAGATTACAATTCACTGGAACTGATCAAGAAAGAAGGTCTACTCAAACAGTTCATTATCAGATATAGTGTATATCTACCTTACAGAAGCTTTCATCCTTCACCATTTGAGTAGTGAGCTCTTGGACAGTGTGTCCTCACCCCTAACAGGGTTATTTGTAAAAGACTCCTAACAGGGTCTGACCTTTGACTAGGTCTCTATACTTATTGCATTGTAAAGATCAAATCCTAACAAGGTTGCAAGATCTTCTAACAAGGATCATTATAAACTAGTACAGTTATTTGTGGGTACTAATTCCCACTGGGTTTTTTACCTAATTTGGTTTTCCATGTTACCAAAATTGTGTTGTTCAATTCTGTGTTATCTTGTTGAGTTCATGTTTAAAGTTATTCTATACTTAATTGAAAAGAATTGAATCTTGTAGATAACTGATTCACCCCCCTCTTAGTTATCTCTTGGGACTATTCCTAAAAATTGGTATTAGAGCCAAGTGCCTTGGACAGAAAGCTTAACAGCTTAAGCTAGATCAGATGGCATACTTCAGAAAAGAGTGTCCTAAGTTTGATGGAGAGAATTATCTTGACTAGAAGAACAAAATGATAACACATCTACAGTGCATTGGTTTTGAAATTTTTGAAGTAGCCACACAAGAATTTGTTGTTCCCTCTCTAAAAGACCTTGCAAAAGATGATTCTACTAGTAAACAAAAGGATGTATTCACCGCTAATGCAATTTCCAAGGAAGCCCTTATAAGTGCATTATCTGACAGTGAATTCTCTGAGATTAAGAAAGTAGACAAATCCTACACCATATGGAAGTATTTAGAAGATATGTTTGAAGGAGATATTCAAGCAAAGAATGTGTGGAGAAAGACATGGAAAAAGAAGTATAACAACTTAGAGATGCAACCTAAAGAGAACATCGAAGCTTGCAATAAAAGGATTAATGAAGTAGTTTCAGGAATCAGAAACAATGGTGGAGAAATTTTAGAGGAACACATAATGGACAAACTGATGACTACATTGACAGCAGACTATGACAGAAAGATCAATATCTTAGATGAGACTATGCAATTTTCAAAATACTTCAAGAGAGACACTTTTATCAGCAAAATCTCTGCATTTGAGATATCAAGATTGAAGACAGAACCCAAAAGTGAAACAACTTTCAAAGCCTTAGTCCATGGTAAGAAATCCTTGAGCATCTCTACTAATAATGAGAAAGAAGTGGATACAGAACTAGAAGAAATCATTTCTATGATTGAAAAGAAAGAAAGGAAAGATAAAGGAAAATATGAAGGATAGCTACCATTCAAATGTTTTTCATGCAACAAAGTTGGCCATTTTACATCAAAGTGTCCTACAAGAGTCAAGAAGTTCAGATCAGATTACAAGCCCAAATATACTAAGGAATGCTATCATGCTGAAGATGGTGTAACTGATGATGATTCAAGAGAAGATGAAATTGGATTCATTTCCATTAAAGACATTGAGAAAATGCTTGAAGAAATGGACAATGAAGATGAAAAGAAAGCACAAGAGTTAGCATTAGTTTCTAAAGAAGGCATTGAACTGACTGGATCATTGACAACGGATGCTCACATCACATGACAGGAGACAAAGATAGATTTGTATATCTGGACAAGTACAAAGGTGGTATGGTTAGATTTGGAGATAATACTCCCAAACCTATCATAGGCAGAGTTTCTATTACCTTAGATGGAAAGAACAAGACAGATGATGTTCTTTATGTTGATGGTTTACATCATAACCTACTAAGTGTTGGACAATTGCTTGACAAAGGATATCATTTGGAATTCAAAGACAACAAGTGCATTATTAATAACAAACAACGAGATATGATTGCATTAGGCTCTAAGACTAAAGGTAATGTTTTTCAGCTCAATTTAGAAGTAAGTTGTTTTGTTGCAAAAGTAGATGACAGTTGGCTATGGCACAAAAGACTTTGTCATATCAATTTTGACAACATAGTAAAGATAAGAAATGTAAAGGCAGTAAGAGACCTTCCTAGTATTGCAAGACTAGTTGATACTATGTGCAGGGAATGTGTAATGGGAAAGCATTTAAGGAGCTCATTCAAAAGTAAGCAGAACTCAACAGAAAACAAATTGGATCTAGTGCACACATACTTATCTGGTCCTACTCAAACAAGATCATACTATGGAGAAATGTATTTTATTTTGTTTGTTGATGATTTTTAAAGGATGATGTGGGTTGTGTTCTTAAAGACAAAGTCTAAATTTTTTGAGAAGTTCAAAATATTCAAAGCTAAAGTTGAAAATGAGTCTGGATTAAAACTAAAGTGTCTGAGATCATATAGAGGAGGAGAATCCACCTTTGACCAATTTTATGAGTATTGCAAAGAACATGGGATCAAAAGGTAGTTGAGTGCTCCTAGAACCTCTCAACAGAATGGGATTATAGAAAGAAGAAATAGGATCATACTTGACATAGCCTGCACTATCATGATAGAAGGAAAAGTTGCACACACCTATTGGAGAGATGCAGTCAATACAACAGTCTATACTATCAATAGAATTCAATTAAGGCCATGTGTAGATAAGACACCTTATGAACTTTGGTTTGGTAATGTACCTACAATAAAATAATTCATAATCTTTGGAAGCAAATGCTACATCAAGAGAGATGATGGTGTTGGTAAGTTTGATGCCAGAAGTGATGAAGGTATTTTCCTTGGTTACTCTACTAAAAGAAAAGCATATAGATGTTTTAACTTGAGATTGAAGAAGATAATTGAAAGTACACATGTGAATATTGATGAGAAGTTTATGATTCAAGAGAGGTATTATTATTATGCACCTATGATTGAAGATGAACCCAAGCCTAGCAGTAAGGAAACAGTTATTGAAGAAATGTTTGATTGTATTGATGTACATGCAATGAACCTGAAACAAGCAAAGAGGAACTACATATTACAAATAAAGATGTCACACCTAAAGTTCCAAAATTCACAACTAGATACCATTCAAAAGATGACATCATTGGAGATCAGAGAAATAAAGTTTTGACAATATCTAAAGCAAAAGGTTTAACAATTGATGAAGAGGTATGTTTACTTTCACAAAATAAACCTTCAAGTGTTGAAGATGCATCTAATGATTCAGATTGGTAGAAAGAAATGAAAGAAGAATTAGATCAGATAATCAACATGATACATGGGAACTGGTCCCTAGACCTTGTGACAAAAATGTGATAAGAAAAAAGTGGATATTCATGAATAAGATGAATGAAAAAGTTACAGTGGTAAGAAAAAAAGCAAGACTGGTATGTAAAGGATATGTGTAGAGAGAAGAAATAGACTACACTAATACATTTTCCCCTATGAGAAGACTAGAAGCTATAAATTTGTTTTTGGCCTATGCAATATTCAAGAACTTTAAAGTATATCAAATGGATGTCAAGTCACCTTTTCTGAATGGTGACTTGAAGGAAGAAGTTTACATAGAACAGCCTAAAGTATTTAGTTTATTAGACAAACAAGGCATGGTATGCAGACTAAAGAAAGACCTTTATGGACTTAAATAGGTCCCAAGAGCTTGGTATGAGAGACTTGATGGTTACTTAACAAAGATTGGATTCAAAAAGGGAACAACATATTGTAATTTATTCATAAGAGAGACACCTGATGGACTACTACTTGTTTCTATCTTTGTTGATGACATTATCTTTGGAGGTAACGACAAGCTTAGTGTAGAATTTTCCAAAGAGATGGAAAGTGAGTTTGAAATGAGCATGATTGGACCTATCAAATATTTTTTGGGATTGAATGTAAAACAAACAGACAAAGGCATATTCATAAATCAGTCTAAGTATGTGAAGGAGATATAGAAGACTTTCAAAATGGAAGATTGCAAACCAGTAAGCACCCCCATGATAACAGGAAGAAAGCTTTCTAAAGAGGATGATTCCACATCAGTTGATAAGACACTATACAAGTCTATGATTGGAAAACTCATATATCTTACTCAATCTAGACCAGATATTTCTAATGTAGTTGGCATTGTTGGAAGATTTGCAGCTGAACCTAAACAAAATCACCTAATGACAATAAAAAGAATATTCAAATACTTAAAGGGGACTATATACTATGGTTTATTGTATCCTAACTCAGAGAATATACAACTTCATGTGTATATAGATGCAAATTGGGCAGGTTGTGTTGATGACAGGAAAAGTACCTCAGGAGGAGAAATATTTCTTGGAGACAAGTTGGTCACTTGGAGAAGTAAGAAGCAGAATTGTATCTCTCAGTCAACAACATAAGATGAATATGTAGTAGCAGCATTGAATTGTTCAATAATGGTATGGATCAAATAGATGATTAAATACTTTGGTATTCATATTGATTATCCTATTGTGATTCACTGTGATAACACTAGCACTATCAATATGTCAAAGAACTCGGTGATGCATGCAAAGACAAAGCACATTGAAATAAAATATCATTTTCTAAGAGAAAAAGTTGCAGACAAAGAAATAAAGTTGGATTATGTGAGCACTAAAGAATAGTTAGCAGATATTTTTACAAAGCCTTTATCAAAAGATACTTTTGATTATCTCAGGGAGAAGTTGGGATTAATTCCCTTTCCTGAGTCTGATTAGAATTTACAGCAAGAACATCAGCCCTTGGTGACTGATGAATGGTTGACTACTCTACTTCTGGAGTAGTACCTATGATTAATTGTTTTTGGCACCCTTTTCCATTGATGTCAAAGGGGGAGTAAATAGTTAGGGGGAGAATATACTCTGGGGGAGTATTCAGTAATGAAAAATGCAGTAAAAAGAGATACAACAGTTAAGAGGAACCTTTGATGAGGATATTGAGAAGATTGTAAAAAGAAAGAGGATACTTTGGGTTGATGGTATTTTACATATCATATGTTGCCATCAATGTCAAAGAGGGAGATTTTTGGATATTTTATTCTGTGCAAATAGTTGATTGTATGTTTGTCATTGATGACAACATATAATATACAACAGTGTCCTGTATGCAGTTATCAGTACATATATTTTGGAGCCTTGCACATTTACATCTATGTTGTAGACATTCTCTGGATTCCATGTTCATACACACAAATTTAGTTAAGTAGTATCAGTTGAGTTATGTTAATCTATTTTGGTAGTTACAGTTTTTGGAGATTATCTATTAAGAGTCGATGTATTTACATTGTTTCTTTAGTTACGCCTATCTTAAGGATATGCATGTTTGTATTCATGTTTATTTATGAGTTAATGATGATTATCCAAAGGCACTAAATGTGTTTTAACAGAAGCGTGATGTTTGAGTTAATTAGGTATAGTCGACCATGTGAAACAACGCGTCCACTCATTTTGAGTTGCGCGGTCCTAACTTTGATTGCGTGCTTAGTTAAGCTGACAAGGAAGTTGTTGAAGTGTTTCCTATAGCCATCATGACCTTATCCTTGGGAAAGATACATATATTAGTTCAAATGTGATTTCTAAGGGTGTGAATGAAGTGAAAAAGAAAAGACAGAGCATAGCAGAAAGTTAGATAGTAAAGCTACATCATTCATCAGTTGAAGATCTATGTGAAGAAGCAGAAGAAGATTACAATTCACTCGAACTGATCATGATAGCAGGTCTTTTCAAATAGTTCATTATCAGATATAGTGTATATCTACCTTATAGAAGGTTGCAGCCTTCACCATTTGAGCAGTGTGCTCTGGGACAGTGTGTCCTCACCCCTAAAAGGGTTATTTGTAAAAGAATCCTAACAGGGTCCGACCTTTGACCAGGTCTCTATACTTATTGCATTGTAAAGATCAAATCCTAACAGGGTTGCAAGATCTTCTAACAAAGATCATTATAAACTAGTACATTTATTTGTGGGTGCTAATTCCCACCAAGATTTTTACCTAATTTGGTTTTCCCCATTACCAAAATTGTGTTGTTCAATTCTATGTTATCTTGTTGAGTTCATGTTTAAAGTTATTCTATACTTAATTGAAAAGAATTGAATCTTGTAGATAATTGATTCACCCCCCCCTCTCAATTATCTCTTGGGACTATTCCTAACACTTTCCATGAAGAGGAACTTAGAACTTAGAATATAGATTGTTAACATTAAGCATATAGAGGACACATGTAATATGAAACATACCTTCCAAATGAAACCACTAGAAACAGAGAATAAATGGAGAAATTGCTAAAAATAATGAATACCTCCAACAAATTTTAAAAAGCACCCTGAGCTCAAAAAAATATTCTAATGAAGTCTTCTAAAGAATAAAAAACTAAAACTATCTATTAAAATTCTCTTATAGCACAAAAAGATAGTATTGTTAAAGAGATGAAACCATACAAGCAATAACAGGGAAAAAACTGCAGTTGGACACTCCCTAGCATTAGTGATGTGTCAATGTAGACCAGCTGGCTGGGGAAAACCATTATTTGGGTTTTCAGTCAAAAAAATATAACCATCCTACCCTTGAAAGTGCACTTTAAAAAGAATTTGGAGTATGGTTGAAGGCTATTAGTATGAAATCATGAAAAATGGCACACCCCATGAAGGTTTATATGGCCTCAAAAGCCTTAATTTGGGGTTGTTGGAAGGGGTGTTGTTGTGTCATCTTAAAATGGAAGCACTTCCATTTTAGTAGGTTTAGTACATTTATGTTGGAATAATGATACATTTGGCATCAGTGAATGCACTTAGTGAAAACACTTATTCGGTTTTGAATGCTTACCGAGCTTATCACTCAGCCCACAGCCTATACCGAGCATTCAGTAAAGCTCACCGATCAAACAGTTCAAACTGAGCAGTAAGGCAGTCACCGAGCATATAAGAAGAACAGCAGTTACCGAGAAGACGGTAGTCACCGAGTCATCAGTTGAAGATAACTGAGAGGTCAGTTTCTACCGAGTCACCAGTGGTTACCGAGTGACAATGTATTTACCAAGTCACTACAGCTACCGAGTTCCAAGCTACACTAC
>MU227125.1:534357-548691 GCA_018584345.1 Thuja plicata
AAATGGAAGATCCAAGTTGATCAACCCCAAAGAAGGGCTAATACACAAATGAATCAACTATTTGGAAGGGAGAATAACAAAGGAGATACCTTAAATTATGTTAATTATATGCATAGAAATGATATATAATAGTAATTGAAGAGATAGGAGAAATGCACTAACCTTGAAATGTTGCAGATCAAAGAATGCTATTTTCTGAGGTCTGTATTGAGTTTCTGGAAAAACTAATAGTTGACCCTAAACTGGAACGCAGAGACAAACAAAACCCAGAAATCATTTTCCATTCTGATGTCATCTTATGAAAAAGGTCGACCTTGACCCACAAATGTCAACCCTAACCCAATAATGTCGACCCTGACCTACACAGCTCCAAAAGTGACTCTGTTCATGGATCTTGAAAGTTTGTCGAAAAGGGTATCTAGATTTGGTCTCAAATCAACTATTTTGTACCTATACCAGCAAGAAAAATGAGATTGTTTATTGAGGGGGGAGGGGTTTGCCTTGGTCAAACCCCAGTTTTGGAATTAACCTCAAATGTATGTAATTGAAATTGTAGAAATGGACAAAGTAAATGCATAAATTCACCTTGCTTGTAAAAGTCCTTGTGGCGGACTCAAATCCTTGAATCCACAAGTATGATTCAAATATAGAATGTAGAAAGGTAGGATGTCTTCAATCTCTTGATAGTAGATCTCAAACATCAAATCTTGAATGGGTTCTTGAATTCGGAATAGGCTTGGAAGAAGGTGGATGGAGAGATCACCAAAAGGGCACTTTGTAGTTTCAATCCTTCAATGGCCTCCAATAGATCTCCTTTATGAAAATGGATACTTGAATGAATTAATGCTTACTTAAAATCTTGCTTGATTGCTTGATCTCAATTAGGAATGCTTGATCACGATTAGAAGACTTCTTTTGCTTGATGATGGCCCTTCTTATTAGAGAAAATGAGAGAGAAAACTTCCCTTTTATATGAAATTAGGGCACAATCTTCTAAGGAGGCCTACATAGGAGGATTAAATTCCCATCAAAACCTTTACCCCTAGGAGAGAACCCTGGGTCAAGGTCAAGGTAGACCTTGACCTAGGTTAGGGTCAAGGTTGACATAGACCTAAAACGTCGACCCTGACCCTGAAGCCCAGAATCACCAGTCTGCAGTCTAGAATGCAGAAATCAGGCTAAATAGGAGTGGAAAGAGGGACAAAACAGGGGGGAAGCCATGTCAAGATTAGGAACCCATTCAAGGCACTTGCCCTGACCCCAAACCACTTACTCGGAAGGCTAAACACGTCTACAATAGAAGTGCTTCCATTTTCTGACTATACATTCAGCCCCCACTTTAGCAAGAGTATGAGCTCAACACAAACTCTTGGTAAAGAAGAATATACAGAAAAGATAATCTTATTGAAATCAAAAGGGATAAAGAAACCCTCAAGCCCCCAAGGGACTTAAGTCTTTATCAACCCTAAGATCCTGATAAGAGAGACATCACTTAGTTAAGTAGAGAGAGAAAAGGGTGTGATTATCTCGCCTAATGAGAACTTATGTCTTATTGTGAACCACACAAAAAGGCGTAACTGGAAAGATGGAATTGAACTGCCTAGTGAATGTGGCTACTCAATAGTCAACCCATCAGGGAGATCCATTCTAAAAGGGATCAAATCATTGTAAACTTAAAACTAGCGGGATCAAGTGATCCATGTAAATTTAAACTGGAGGGATCAAAAGATCCTAAAAACTTAAAATGTGACCATGCTTTAAGGATTAGTTTCTTTTAATCCATAAAGGGAAAAGTTTTTTTATATCTTTGAAAAGTATCTTGAATGTGCTTGTGTACAAAAATTGAGTAGAGTGTATGCATGTGTATATTCAAGTTTAATTATGAGTTTAAGATAGTTAGCTGAAGGTGCCAAACGTGTTTCAACAAGATTGCAATGTTAGAGTTAATTTGGTGAGGCCGACTTTGTGAAGCGTCGCGTCTATTCAATTTATATTGCATAGTTGTAATTATGCTTGCATGATTAGTTAAGCTGACAAGGATGTTATGAAGAGTTTCTTAACAGGTCCCATGATCTAATACTTTGAGGAAGATACTTATAGTAGTTCATTTGTGAAATGCTAAGTGTGAACAATAAGATAAGAGACAGAAAAAGTAAAGAACAAAATATCAGTTGTGTTTCATTCATCAAGGATCTATGTGAAGAAGAAGTGAAAGATTACAATACATTGGAACTAATCAAGACAACAGGCCTACTCTGTAGTTCATCATCAGATATAGTGCATATCTATTCTATAGAAGGTTGTAGCTTTCACCATTGAAGCAGTGATCTTTTGGACAGTGAGTCCTCACCCTTAACAGGGTTATTTGTAAAAGACTCCTAACAGGGTTTAAAGATCTTCTAAAAAGGATTATTATAAACAAGTATAGTTCATTATGGGTGTTAATTCCCACTGGGGTTTTTACCATTTGGTTTCCTCGTAACCAAATTGTGGTGTTGTCTATTGTGTTATCAGCTAATTTAATTCTTTTATCTTTTTAACCCCCTCTTAGTTATCCTTTGGGACTATTCTAAAAATTGGTATCAGAACCAAGTTCCTTGAAGAGAAAGCCTAACAGCTTAAGGTAGATTAGATGGCATCCTTTAGAAAAGAGAGTCCTAGGTTTGACGGAGAGAATTATCTGGGTTGGAAGAACAAAATGATAACACATCTACAGTGTGTTGGTTTTGACATCTTTGAGATAGCCACACAAGAATTTTTTATTCCCTCTCTAAAAGACCTCTCAAGAGATGATACTACTAGTAAACAAAAGGATACATTCACAACTAATGCAGTTGCCAAAGAAGCCCTTATAAGTGCACTATCTGACAGTGAATTCTCTGAGATCAAGAAAGTAGACAAGGTATACACAATAAAGGAAGTATTTAGAAGACATGTTTGAAGAACATATCCAAGCAAAGAATGCACACAGGAAGACATGGAAAAATAAATACAACAATCTTGAGATGTTACCTGAAGAGAATATCAGAGCCTACAATAAAAGGATAAATGAAGCAGTTTCTGGAATCAGAAACAATGGTGGAGAAATATCAGAAGAAGACATAAGGGACAAGCTGATGACTACATTAACAGTAGACTATGAGAGAAAGATCAATATTCTAGATGAAACCATGCAATTTTAAAAATACTCCAAGAGAGAGACTTTGATCAGTAAAATCTCTACATTTGAGATATCAAGATTGAAGACTAAACCCAAAAGTGAAACAGCCTTCAAAGCCTTAGTCCATGGTAAGAAACCTTTACACATCTCTGGCAATAATGAGAAAGAAGAAGTTGATGAAGAACTAGAAGAAATCATTGCTATGATTTCTAAGAAGAAAAGAAAAGGCAAAGGAAAGTATGAAGGATAGTTATCATTCAAATGTTTTTCATGCAACAAGATTGGTCACTCTGCATCCAAGTGTCCTACAAGAGTAAAGAAATTTAGATCTGATTATAAACCTAAATATAGAAAGGAATGCTATCATGCTAAAGAAGGTGTAACTGATGAAGATTCAGGAGAATATGAAATTGGATTCATTTCCCTTAAAGACATGGAAAAATTGCTTGAGGATATGGACATTGAAGAATAAAAGGAAGAATAGGAGGTAGCCTTAATTTCCAAAGCAGATATCAAAACTGATTGGATCATTGACAGCGGATGCTCTCACCACATGGAAGGTGATAAAGAATGATTTTTTCATTTAGATAAGTACAAAGGTGGTATGGTTAGATTTGGAGATAACACTCCCAAACCTATCATAGGCAGAGGATCTATCACCTTGGATGGAAATAATAAGACAGATGATGTTTTGTATGTTGATGGATTACATCACAACTTAGTAAGTGTTGGACAATTACTTGACAAAGGTTATCATTTGGAATTCAAAGACAACAAATGCATTATTAGCAACAAAGAAGGAGACATAATAGCATCAGGCTAAAAAAAAAAAGTTAATATTTTTTACCTCAATTAAGATTTAAGTTGTTTTGTTGCAAAAGTGGATGACAGTTGGTTATGGTACAAGAGACTATGTCATATCAATTTTGACAATATAGTAAAGATAAGCAATGTCAAGGCAGTTAGAGACCTTCCAAGTATTGCAAAAATAGTTGACACAATGTGCAGGGAATGTGTTATGGGAAATCATGTAAGGAGCTCTTTCAGAAGCAAGCAGAACTCAGCTAAAAACAAGTTAGACCTAGTGCATACATATTTATGTGGTCCTACTCAAACAAGATCATACTAAAGAGAAAGGTATTTCATTTTGTTTGTTGATGATTATTCAAGCCTTTGAGAAATTCAAAATATTCAAAGCTAAGGTTGAGAATGAATATGGGATAAAACTAAAGTGTTTGAGAGTAGATAGAGGTGGAGAATTCACCTCTGACCAGTTTTATGACTACTGTGAAGAACATAGAATCAAAAGATAGTTAAGTGCACCTAGAACCCCTTAGAAGAATGGGATTGCAGAAAGAAGGAACATGATCATACTTGATGTAGTGAGCACTATGATGATTGAAGGAAAAGTTGCACACACCTATTGGAGAAATGCAGTCAATATAGCAGTCTATACTATCAATAGAACACAACTAAGACCAGGCATAGATAAGACACCTTATGAACTTTGGTTTAACCAATTGAACACAGTGTTATTTTCTAATTTCTTGATCTACCATTGGGCTATAACATATTATTAGAAAGACCTTGGATACATGAAATACAAGAAGTGCCATCTACTTACCACCAATGTATCAAATTCCCTCACAATGGGGTGGAAGTAACAATTCATATAGATTCAAGCTACACTTGCAATAATTTTAAAATAGATAGTATGGTTCCTCACAATAAGGAAGTTCCAAAACATTTCCCAGCTGAAATCTCTAAAGACATGGTGATGAGAATCTTTGGAAAGACATTAAAACTTGAAGAAACTAGCATGGGGGACTACAAACTAGACATGATACTATCATTGGCTACCATTCATGTGTCTCCAAGATCATATGTGAAACCCTCCCCCTCTTTCACACTTGGTGCATCAAAATGAAAATACATTCATGAACTAACAGGTATGGTTAGAGCCTCTAATTCTCAAGAGGAAGAAAAATAAAATAAAGAAATCTTGGCTTGGCTCTATAAAGAGGAAAAGTCTGAAAATGAAGTAAAACATGTTGAGATATATCCCTAAAAGTATGGAAAAGGTTATGACCCTCTTAAAAAAATGGGATACAAAGGGAAGGGACCTTTAGTAGATAAAGGAAAGGGACTCATTGAGCTTATCCATATGGAATTCAAAGACAGTAAAGACAAAATAGGGTTAGGTTTCAATAACAATTCAAAACACCCCACCTCAAGAGATGGTCTAATGTTTGATAAAGGAACTGATGAAGAAGGGGAAGAGAAAGAGCTTTTACCTTGGACATATGAAATATTACTACACATTGGTACCAAGGATCTAGAATATCAAGGAGAATGATATGTCCCTAATTTTGGAGAAAAAAAAGAGCATCATGTTCATTTGTGTCACAAACCAATATACAAGAAGTAGACAAGGAAGAAGAAGGCTCTCTAGAAGTTTAGAAAATAGAAGAATATCATGAAGAAATCCCACAACAACAAGATGCACATCCTAACTGGGGGCACTTAGTGACATTTTCACATGTCCTAGACCTACCACACTTTGATCCACAAATGGCTAATAGGGTCCATCAGATAACTATTGCTGAGTTTTAAAACTGATCTAATGATAATATCTCTGACTTACATGATTATGAATGGGATCATATGTCTGATGCTACCATGGACATTGTGGTAGATGTTATGAATGGGATCATATGTATGATCCTACAAACTGTAGTTCAACTGCACAAACAATGTTACAAAGTATGAGGCTCTGGTCCTTGGACTCTTATTTGCATTAAGGAAAGGAGTCACCCGCCTTCGGCCTTTTGGTGATTCAGAGTTGGTTGTTAAACAGGTCCAGAGTCAGTATACATGTCACAACAAGAGACTGGTTGCATACTGCAATCGGGCTTGGAACCTTATTGAAGATTTTGATGCCTTTGGCATTGATCTCATTCCCCAGTGGTGGAATTATGTCCCGGATGCCCATGTTGTTTTTTCCAGCACACTTGAGCCCATGGACAGCTCATGACTCTGGAGATTTTTAGTTGACATGGTCCCCACCCCGTCCATTCTAGATAATGTCACCCACTTTCAGGTTTTTTAGGATGACCAACATATCCTGGCCTTCATGGCCAATGTTGGTGTCTTTGAGGATCAGATAGTGGAAGAACGAGATCATGAGGATACTAGACAGGGTGACAAAGATGATGGGATCATGGACCTACCTACTAACACCATCCCAAAGGGGATGGTCACACTTGAATGAATCTTTGAATCAGACCCTCAGGACCAGGAAAAGATGTCATCTTCCTCTGAGGGAGGAAATATTGAAAAAGTAAACATCAGCCAGCCCGATGAAGAAAAGATGATACACATTGGCACCTCTTTCTCCCCTGAGGAGAAGGAGAAGATTCTCTTAGTTCTCCAAGAATACATAGACATAATTGCATGGGGATATGAGGATTTGAAAACATATGACATGTCCATTATGACTCATACTATTCCCCCAAAACCTAATGCTAAGCCTTTTCAAAAAAATCAATGACCAGTCAACCCACTAATCGAGCCTCTAATTCGTCAAGAGGTGGAAAAATTGATGTCAGCCCAGATAATCTTTCCAATCTGGCACACCATGTGGGTTGCCAATCTAGTCCCTGTGAGAAAGAAGAGCGGTGAAATTTGCCTTTGCGTGGATTTCTGAAACTTGAATAAGGCCTTCAAGAAGGATAATCACCCTCTCCCCTTGTTGGATGAGGTGTTGCAAATAGTAAATGGATCCCAAATGATGTCATTCTTGGATGGGTACTCCGGGTATAACCAAGTCATGGTTAAGTATGAAGATGGAGAGAAAATAGCATTTACCACCAAGTGAGGAACATTTGCATACAAAAGGATTCCCTTTGGTTTGATTAACGTAGGGGCCACATTTCAAAATGCCATGGACATTGCATTCGAGGGCCTTGTGAATCGGTGTATAATCATCTACATGGATGATTTGACCATATTTTCCTAGGACAGGTGTGATCATTCTACCCATCTCGCTCAGATCTATGAGAGATGTCGCCAGTATGGAATATCCCTCAACCCCAATAAGTACATATTTGGGGTCACAGAAGGGAAGTTGCTCTGGCATATCATCTCTGAGAAGGGCATATCCATTGACCCTGAGAGAGTTGAAGCACTGCTAAATTTATAGATGCCCAGAAATAAGAAAGAGATGTGGTCTTTCTTTAGAAAGATTAACTTCATCTGGCGGTTCATCACTGGATTCGTCGAGATAGTCAAACCACTCAATGAAATGATGAAAAAGGATACCAAGATTGAGTGGAGTCTTGAATAAAAGTGGGCATTCACCTAGATCAAATAGATGATAATGGAGGCCCTTGTCCTGGCTAGTCCAGAATACTCCCTCCCATTTTACATTTACTCCTTCGCGTCACCGCATTCTTCCGTCACAGTGTTGACTCAAAAGGTTGAAGGGGAAGAATGACCAATAGCTTTCATGAGCTCCCCGTTTAAGATTGCTGAAGTCTGGTATTCATCATTGGAAAAGTAGGCCTTTTCTCTCATTCATGCCATGAAGAAATTCTGGCATTACATTCTCCGGAGCAAGATGTATGCTATCGTCCCAGACCAAGCCGGGAAGTCTCTGTTGATGCAGAGCAAGTTGGGAAAAATATGGGGTAAATGGATGGCCATCCTCCAGGAATATGACTTGGAAATGTAGCCCATGAAGATAGTCCACGGCCAGGGACTGAGTCGAGAAATGGCAGAAGAGACTCCCCATATAGAATGTCAAACTTACACGGTGGAGTCCATCACTCGAGACCCGTGGTATACCGATCTGGTATACTTGCTATTAAACAACAAATTCCTAGAGGGATTACCTCACAATAAATGTCATGCCCTGCGGATGAAAAGTGATCACTTTATGATCAAAAACTTTGTGCTTTACCGCAGGAACTACAAGGGAGTGTACCTTCAGTGCATTGACAAGAACCAAGCTACGAAGATGATTGATGAATTTCATGGGCAGTTTGGAACTAGGCATGGCTCAGATGATGCCATCGCCCATCAGATCCTTCAGGCCAGATATTATTGGCCCTATATATTTAAAGATGTCTACACTCACATTCGAAGGTGCCACACTTGCCAAACCACGGTGCATCGTGAGTGTAACCTGACTATGCCTTTACAACTAGTCTTCGAGGCTAGGCCCTTCACCCAATGGGCATTTGAATTCATCAGAGAAATCAACCCCAACTCATTTTCCAACCACTGGTACATCCTAACTGCTACTGATTACTACACCCAGTGGGCGGAAGCTATACCTTGCAAGAATAACACGAAAGACATGGTTATCAAATTCCTAGAAGAAAACATCATCACGAGATTTGGAATGCCCTTTGCTTTGGTATGAAATGGTTTGGCATTTTCTTTGGCACAATTACTTAAGTGGACCTACAATCGAAAGATCACTCTGAAGTTTCCAGCAAGTACTACCCCTAGGGGAATAGCGTTGCTAAATCTACGAACAAGAATCTACTTGAAGTGATCAAACACCTGCTAGAACAAAATCCCTGAGATTAGCACCAAACATTGAAATTTTCCCTCTAGGAAGATCGCATTCAAATCAAAGCCATCCTGGGAACATCCCTATTCCACCTAGTTTATGGCCAAAACCCAGTATTCCCAATCAACTTACAGATCCCAGTTTTGCAGTTTATGCAGGAATTCAGTAGTTAGGATAACATCGTGGAGGTGCGGCTCCTAAATTTGGTGTGGATGGAAGAAAAGTGAGACGTAGCCCTTGAAAATTTCACATGTCATCAAGCAGTGGTAAAATAATGGTTTGACCGCAGTGCCCAGTACAAGGCTTTTTAGATTTCAGACTTGGTCCTGTTATGGGACAAGGCTCGAGAAAAGAAAGGCAAGCACACCAAGTTCCAATAGCTCTGGCTTGGGCCATATTTAATCTCATAAATCTATGGGGAAAACACCTACTGCCTTAACACCATGACTAGAGAACCTGTCCCATTTCCCGTCAATGGATAGTTTCTCAAACATTATTTTGAGTAGGCTAAGTTTGCCCAAAATTGTATTTTTATGTAAAGTTTCTAGCCTATAAATATTTATTTTGGGTGCCTTGTTGGGAGGTACCTTGCCTTGTAAATAGCCTTGTTGGCTACCCTCCAAGATAGTCCTTTTCATGGTGGGTTTTTGTTTTCATTTCTTGATTTCTTTTTGGGTTTCGGTGTTTTGTTCTCTCTTGTGAGGATTGGAATGCTTCGCATAAACTCTGGTCTCTGGGATGATGTATGCAGCATGGTGAACTTAAGAATCTGTCTTTAGCATGATGGAATCAGTCCAGTCTCTAGAGCTATTTTACAGGTTTGGTGGTACATTTTGAACAATCTTCATCGGGTTTATTTTTGAAAGTCTAGCAATCAGTGAAATAAAATTAAGGAACAAGTAATTAGACACATCGAGGATAGATTGGTTGTACTAGTTGGTTGACCCAAGTTAGAACTTTTAAAAGGTTCTTTTGGGGCCTAGAGTTTTATCCCCTATTCAACATATGAAATGGGTAGAAGGGTGAAAGAAGTACCGCCATTAAAATTAGCTAAGCTTAAGCTTGATGGTGAAAGAAGTACCGCCTTCCCACCCAAAAATGCATAAAATAACAAGAAGAGGGAAGCGAGACGAGGCTCCGGTCTCCAGGAGAAACAAGAAAATCTGATGACTTTGTGGTTGGACGTAATTAGTGCCTCTTCTTTACTCCTCCTAGAGGTCATAAGCTTGATTTCCTTTCGAAGCACACACTCTACCACTGATAAAAAGATCATGGACTAGATCCCATGTGGCCAGATTTTCTCAAACATGTCACTCTTTGCATGTGAGATACTTCAAGTAACAACTTGTTCTAGTTTTGCTAACCAGAGATTCTATAGTTCTCAAATGCGCTAAGGTATTTATCCTAGATAGTCACCATTTGTTATGCCCTACATCCGCATCCCTACATTTTGTGTGCAAAATGTTGGGTCCCCCCTTTTTTTTTGCTTTCTGCTTTTGGCTCTTGCCTTGTCTTTTTCTTTGTTTCCTTTGTTTTCTTTCTTTGGGGTTTTCTTCCCCACAGTGTTGTTTTGTTTTATTGGTCTCTCGTGTCTCCGGGACCCGGTCCCAAAGTTTGTCATCCTTTGTCGGGAGACAGATTCTGGACTCCGGGATTCTTTGCCGCGATGTCTTCTTCCCTTAAGGTGGCATCGTCGCATGGAATTCCCAGGCCCAGAGTCTGGAGGTCTATCTGTCTGGAGTTTGCAGAAGGAAAGGTGACTTTCTTTTTATCATGGGTATAAATAGAAGTTACCTGTCACTTTCACATTTATCGTGATTAAACACTTGAGCAATCAGAGCAATTTCAGAGTGATTTGCAGCGATTTAGCGATAATCTAGTTTAATCATTTTGAGCATTTTTGAGCGATTATGGGTGGTTTGTAGTGGCAAGTTGTGATCATTTGGCAGTCAAAGCTGTTTCAAAGCATTCACAGTGGTTTCCTTTCCTTGCCTTTCTTTGTTTTCAGGTTGGTGCCTCCTCTCCCTTCGGCTTTCCTTCTTTCTAGTTTTGTTGGTTTTGTGTTGTCTCATTTTGTTTTCTGTCTTGTGTTTCTTTCTAGTTTGTCGCCCGTTGCTGGGTCGGCACTGCCAGAGGGTTGTCCACCCTCTGTGTGGATGTAGTCTAGTCTTTAGATGGTGTTGAAAGTTGTAAATACCCTATACATTGTCTGGTTTCTTGTAAATGTTTGCTTTGCACTATGTATATATGTAAATTTGGTGTATATCTATTGTGTATCCTTTTGATCTGCATGTATATCCCCCTTTAGCTCTTGTGTGTATTCTGCCTGGTAGCCTAGCAAGCTTATCATGCTGCATCTATTGTTGGTTTATAGTCTGCGAGCTTGCTCTATGCAAAATACTGCCTATTTGAGACTCAACTCTCGACTGGTTTCAAATAGGTGGTTTTCTCTCTCCACCATAAATTGGCCTGACTTTCATTTATGTCCCATGCACGCATTTAAATTTGTCCAAGTGGCCATCACTTTTCACACATTCAGACAGTTGGCTCTGTCGTTGTCACCATAACTCCCATTTATTACTCACCCACGTGGCGCCCACATGGGTCTGACGGCTCAACTACTTGCTTTTCTTGAGAAAATATCTGAAGTATTGAGGGAAGAAAAGAATGATGACATAGAGGAAGAAAATTTGAATCAGTTTAAAGTAGAATTTGTACTTAGTGAGATTTTCATGGAAACAGGTATCAATGACCATGATGATGAGGAAGAAGATCTTCTCAGTACAGAAGAAATCTCATATTTACTAGACATGGAATATCAAAAACATGTTGAGAAGAGCAGTAAAAGAAATTTCTCAATGCACTCTAATAAGAAAGTTGATGGATCAATACATACTCAGGGGGTACTAGATGAAGAAGATCATAAATTTCAAGAATCAAATAACGGAGATGAAATAGAACAACATACAACATATGAACACGATGAAGTTTCAGGTGAAAACTCTTATGGAGATATGCCCGAGCTCTCTATATCCTTGAGTCCATTATTTGAAGAATATTTTATATGCAATCAAGTCCATCAACATGATGATAAAGACAGCGAGCCTAGTGATCATTTTGAAGATGATGAAACTCAAAATATGTATGGGCAAGTGTATTCAAAAAGTGAGACATGCATTATTTCATCCTATGAGTAGAAGTTATATCAAACATGTGAAGATGAGATAGAATAAAAAAAACATAATGAGGAGAATGTGTTGAAGATTATTTCTGAAAATTATCCGAGTATCCTATCTGATCAAATTCTTGATAAGAAGGAAGTTCCTGAATGTGAGTTATCTCCAAATTCTTTTTGTGAAAAGAAACATCTTGAGTATAGGGAAGATTGTGTACGTAAAGGCATCCAAGCAGAAGAGCTTAATATAGTTACTTGTAGGGTTGATCAAAATCATGGAGATATTCTATTTAGCAAAGACTACAGTGCACTTGCTAACTTTTCTGAAGGTAAACACAAGTCAAAGCATGTTAATAAAGCAATGAATGTTGTCCATGAGAATGGTGGCATCCTATTCAAGAGATCCAAAGTATTACATGATCAAAATTATGTGTTTGATAAAGGAAAGAATAATTGTTCCTTTTGGGGGGGGGCCTGAGGCCACCCAATTTCACTTTGCATCAGATTAAGTATTTATACTTGGCCTGCTTCTCCAGAGATAGTTGGAATCTCACTATGCTCACAAGGAGCATACGTCCCCAGAAAGAGCCACTGGTGGTACCCTAAATTTTGAGAATTTAGAAGTCCCAATCCATTATCAAGAAGAAAGTTTCTCCATACTAAAAAAATTAAAGGAAGGAAGATTTATGACACAAATAAATAGAACTAACTAATCGAAGCCTTCAGAAAATGCTGGAATTTCAACCTGCTACAAAGATGATGCCAACAGAGGCTAAAGATGGTCAAATTTTAAAAATCTAAAACTGACCCAGTTCAAGAAATCAAATTTCCTATCTCCAATAAAAATCTTAGCTTTTCACAATGTATTTTGGATTTTTGACCAAAGCCAAATCTGAAAGTTAGGTAGTTATTTTTTAGTTAGTTTATTGTTTTTTCAAAATATTTTGTAATAAGGGTTATGTATTTTCACCTTAAAGAGGTATGAAATCCACTCAAACACATATATATACATAATATAAAATTTAAAGAGAGACAATACAATATAATATAATTTCACATATTTGGATAGTTTTTAATCAACATGTATAACATGGACCTGGATGTACTATTTTTTCAAAATCAATAAAGATAAGTCCTTTTTCTTTCACATGTGTAATAGTTTCATTATCATTTTACAATTAGTCCCTCGGATAAACCAATAGAACTTATTCAAAGTGATATTTTGATGTGCATGCTTCCTGATTTGATTCATAGTCTATATTTTCAATTGGTTTTCTCATTTTGCATGGTTAAATTCTGTTCATTGAGGCCTCAGTCAATTGGGCTGTCATCTGAGAAGTATTACCTTTTTGAAATATCTCTAAATTTGTTTTAGGTTGCATGTACATTCCATAGCACCTTTGAAGTGATAATTTTTCTTTTAAAATTGTCTCTGAGGTTGAACATAAGATTGGAATGATCTTGACTCTATTGCCCATGATAGAATAAGGCACTGGTCTAATCATTATTTAGATTATAGTTGTTCAGTTCATTGTTATAGTTTTGTGATATCTTATCTATCTATTTGTTTCAATTTGCATACATATATACTAAAAATTCTTTCAATTACTCAAAGTATTTCAGTTTATAGTTTATGATATATTGCTTACAATTTGATTTATTCAAGCCTACTTGCCATCTTGAGGGATCAGTTTAATTTTGTACACAAGTTATCTGCAATAAAATGCCTTAAACTAGTATATAGTGGTTAAGGTAAAGGTTCACCCACCTTGGTATTGTAGAGATAGAAGTGCAGGGGAAGAGGATCATAATTGATCATTCTCGTTAGTTGGCCAAAAACAATTGTTTTTCTAAACATTAGATTGGCAAGTCCATAGGAAATCCAATTCAGCATTTTTGGGCACCAACAAGCTCTATGCTTCTTACGATGTTCATTAGTAGACTTGTTACGTTTAACTTTATTTGGCACATGTTGAGAACTAGGAGGAATAACAATAGGTTCCTTCATAGGTTCTATAGGAGGATTCTCGATAGGTTGTGATGGAAGAGTAGGAGTTTGATTAATCTTATGAGTAGCAATAGATAAAGAGATATTGCAGGAGTAGGCAAAAGACCACGGTTGGAATCAATCTAAGGCATACTTAACTCAGAAATTTTGTGATGTTTGTAAGCTTGATAGGAACAAAAGAGATGATTAGGGTGAGGCAAAAATGAGTTAGGTAATCAAGGCCAAAGTAAATCAAGAGTAGCACAATCTCTAGGCCTAGAAGGTTGAAAAAAACTATGATTAATTGTTTTTACTTCTCCATTATGAATGAACTTAAGACATTTATGAATGGGAGAAGCGATAGCATGCATAGCAGTTATCCAAGGTAAACCAAATTTGATTTGGAATTGATCAGAAGTAGGAATAATGATGAA
>MU227125.1:560665-581661 GCA_018584345.1 Thuja plicata
CAAAGGTGGTATGGTTAGATTTGGAGATAACACTCCCAAACCTATCATAGGCAGAGGATCTATCACCTTGGATGGAAATAATAAGACAGATGATGTTTTGTATGTTGATGGATTACATCACAACTTACTAAGTGTTCGACAATTACTTGACAAAGGTTATCATTTGGAATTCAAAGACAACAAATGCATTATTAGCAACAAAGAAGGAGACATGATAGCATCAGGATAAAAAACAAAATTTAATATTTTTTACCTCAATTAAGATGTAAGTTGTTTTTTTGCAAAAGTAGATGACAGTTGGTTATGGCACAAGAGACTATGTCATATCAATTTTGACAATATAGTAAAGATAAGCAATGTCAAGGAAGTTAGAGACCTTCCAAGTATTGAAGAAATAGTTGACACAATGTGCAGGGAATGTGTTATGGGAAATCATGTAAGGAGCTCGTTTAGAAGCAAGAAGAACTCAGCTAAAAACAAGTTAGACCTAGTGCATACATATTTATGTGGTCCTACTCAAACAAGATCATACTATAGAGAAAGGTATTTCATTTTGTTTGTTGATGATTATTCAAGCCTTTGAGAAATTCAAAATATTCAAAGCTAAGGTTGAGAATGAATCTGGGATAAAACTAAAGTGTTTGAGATTAGATAAAGGTGGAGAATTCACCTCTGACCAGTTTTATGACTACTGTGAAGAACATAAAATCAAAAGACAGTTAAGTGCACCTAGAACCCCTTAGCAGAATGGGGTTGCAGAAAGAAGGAACATGATCATACTTGATATACTGAGCACTATGATGATTGAATGAAAAGTTGCACACACCTATTGGAGAAATGCAGTCAATATAGAAATCTATACTATCAATAGAACACAACTAAGACCAGGCATAGATAAGACACCTTATGAACTTTGGTTTAACCAATTGAACGCAGTGTGATTTTCTAAGTTCTTGATCTACCATTGGGCTATAACATATTATTAGAAAGACCTTGGATACATGAAATACAAGCAGTGCCATCTACTTACCACCAATGTATCAAATTCCCTCACAATGGGGTGGAAGTAACAATTCCTGTAGATTCAAGCTACACTTGCAACAATGTTAAAATAGATAGTATGGTTCCTCACAATAAGGAAGTTCCAAAACATTTCCCAGCTGAAATCTCTAAAGACATGGTGATGAGAATCTTTGGAAAGACATTAAAACTTGAAGAAACTAGCATGGGGGAATACAAACTAGACATGACACCATCATTAGCTACCATTCATGTGTCTCCAAGATCATATGTGAAACCCTCCCCATCTTTCACACTTGGTGCATCAAAATGAAAATACACTCATGAACTAACAGGTATGGTTAGAGCCTCTAATTCTCAAGAGGAAGAAAAATAAAATAAAGAAATCTTGGCTTGGCTCTATAAATAGGAAAAGTCAGAAAATGAAGTAAAACATGTTGAGATATATCCCTAAAAGTATGGAAAAGGTTATGACCCTCTTAAAAAAATGGGATACAAAGGGAAGGGACCTTTAGTAGATAGAGGAAAGGGACTCGTTGAGCTTATCCATATGGAATTCAGAGACAGTAAAGAAAAAATAGGGTTAGGTTTCAATAATAATTCAAAACACCCCACCTCAAGAGATGGTCTAATGTTTGATAAAGGAACTGATGAAGAAGGGGAAGAGAAAGAGATTTTACCTTGGACATATGAAATATTACTACACATTGGTACCAAGGATCTAGAATATCAAGGAGAATGATATGTCCCTACTTTTGGAGAAAAAAAAGAGCATCATGTTCATTTGTGTCACAAACCAATATGAAAGAAGTAGACGAGGAAGAAGAAGGCTCTCTAGAATTTTAGAAAATAGAAGAATATCATGAAGAAATCCCACAACAACAAGATGTACATCCTAACTGGGGGGACTTAGTGACATTTTCACATGTCCTAGACCTACCACACTTTGATCCACAAATGGCTAATAGGGTCCATCAGATAACTATTGCTGAGTTTTAAAACTGATCTAATGATAATATCTCTAACTTACATGATTATGAATGGGATCATATGTCTGATGCTACCATGGACATTGAGGTAGATGTTATGAATGGGATCATATGTCTGATCCTAAAAACTATAGTTCAACTGCACAAACAATGTTACAAAGTATGAGGCTCTAGTCCTTGGACTCTTATTTGCATTAAGGAAAGGAGTCACCCGCCTCCAGGCTTTCGGTGATTCAGAGTTGGTTGTCAAACAGGTCCGGAGTCAGTATACATGTCACAACAAGAGACTGGTGGTATATCGCAATCGGGCTTGGAACCTTATTGAAGATTTTGATGCCTTTGGCATTGATCTCATTCCCCAGCGGTGGAATTATGTCCCGGATGCCCTTGTTGTTTTTGCCAGCACACTTGAGCCCATGGCCAGCTCGCGACTCCGGAGATTTTTAGTTAACATGGTCCCCACCCCGTCCATTCTAGATAATGTCACCCACTTTCAGGTTTTTGAGGATGACCAACATATCCTGGCCTTCATGGCTAATGTTGGTGTCTTTGAGGATCAGATAGTGGAAGAATGAGATCATGACGATACTAGACAGGGTGACGAAGATGATGGGATCATGGACCTACCTACTAACACCATCCCAAAGGGGATGGTCGCACTCAAACGAATCTTTGACTCGGACCCTCGGGACCAGGAAAAGATGTCATCTTCCTCTGAGGGAGGAAAGTTTGAAAATGTAAACATCAGCCAGCCTGGTGAAGAAAAGATGATACACATTGGCACCTCTTGTTCCCCTGAGGAGAAGGAGAAGATTCTCTTAGTTGTCCAAGAATACATAGACATAATTGCATGGGGATATGAGGATTTGAAAACATATGACACGTCCATTATGACTCATACTATTCCCCTGAAACCTGATACTAAGCCTTTTCAGAAAAAGCAATGACCAGTCAACCCACTAATCGAGCCTCTAATTCATCAAGAGGTGGAAAAATTGATGTCATCTCAGATAATATTTCCAATCTGGCACACCATGTGGGTTTCCAATCTGGTCCCTGTGAGAAAGAAGAGCGATGAAATTTTCCTTTGCGTGGATTTATAAAACTTGAATAAGGCCTTCAAGAAAGATAATCATCCTCTCCCCTTATCGGATGAGGTGTTACAAATAGTAAATGGATCCCAAATGATGTCATTCTTGGATGGGTACTCCGGGTATAACCAAGTCATGGTTAAGTATGAAGATGGAGAGAAAATAGCATTTACCACCAAGTGAGGAACATTTGCATACAAAAGGATTCCCTTTGGTTTGATTAACATAGGGGCCACATTTCAAAATACCATGGACATTGCGTTTGAGGGCCTTGTGAATTGGTGTATAACCATCTACATGGATGATTTGACCATATTTTCCTAGGACAGGTGTGACCATTCTACCCATCTCGCTCAGATCTGTGAGAGATGTCGCCAGTATGGAATATCCCTCAACCCCAATAAGTACATATTCAGGGTCACAGAAGGGAAGTTGCTCTGGCATATCATCTCCAAGAAGGGCATATCCATTGACCCTGAGAGAGTTGAAGCACTGCTAAATTTACAGATGCCCGGCAACAAGAAAGAGATGCGGTCTTTCTTTAGAAAGATTAACTTCGTCTGGTGGTTCATCACTGGATTCGCCGAGATAGTCAAACCACTCAATGAAATGATGAAAAAGGATACCAAGATTGAGTGGAGTCCTAAAGAAAAGTGGGCATTCACCTAGATCAAACAGATGATAACTGAGGCCCTTGTCTTGGCTAGTCCAGAATACTCCCTCCCATTTTACATTTACTCCTTCGCGTCGCCGCATTCTGCCATGACAGTGTTGACTCAAAAGGTTGAAGGGGAAGAATGACCAATAGCTTTCATGAGCTCCCCATTTAAGAATGCTGAAGTATGGTATTCATCGTTGAAAAAGTAGGCCTTTTCTCTCATTCGCGCCATGAAGAAATTCTAGCATTACATTATCCAGAGCAAGGTATATGCTATCGTCCTAGACCAAGCTGTGAGGTCTCTGTTGATGTAGAGCAAGTTGGGAAAAAGATGGGGTAAATGGATGGCCATCCTCTAGGAATATGACTTGGAAATGTAGCCCATGAAGATAGTCCATGGCCAGGGACTGAGTCGAGCAATGGCAGAAGAGACTGCCCATATAGAATGTCAAACTTACATGGTGGAGTCCATCACTCAAGACCCGTGGTATACCGATCTGGTATACTTGCTATTAAACAACAAATTCCTAGAGGGATTACCTCACAATAAATGTCATGTCCTGCGAATGAAAAGTGATCACTTTATGATCAATAACTCTGTGCTTTACCGCAGGAACTATGAGGGAGTGTACCTTCAGTGCATTGATAGGGACCAAGCTGCGAAGATGATTGATGAATTTCATGGGCAGTTTGGAACTAGGCATGGCTCAACCGATGCCATTGCCCATCAGATCCTTCAGGCTGGATATTATTGGCCCTATATATTTAAAGATGTCTACACTCACATTCGAAGGTGCCACACTTGCCAAACCATGGTGCATCGTGAGTGTAACCTGACTATGCCTTTACAACTAGTCTTCGAGGCTAGGCCCTTCGCCCAGTGGGTGTTTGACTTCATCAGAGAAATCAACCCCAACTCATCTACCAACCATTGGTACATCCTAACTACTACTGATTACTACACCCGGTGGTCGGAAGATAGACCTTGCAAGAATAACACGAAAGACGTGGTTATCAAATTCCTAGAAGAAAACATCATCACGAGATTTGGAATGCCCTTTGCTTTGGTATGCAATGGTCTGGCATTTTCTTTGGCACAATTACTTGAGTGGACCTACAATCGAAAGATCACTCTGAAGTTTTCCAGCAAGTATTACCCCTAGGGGAATAGCGTTGCTAAATCTACGAACAAGAATCTACTTGAAGTGATCAAACACCTGCTAGAACAGAATCCCCGAGATTGGCACCAAACATTGAAATTTTCCCTCTAGGTAGATCGCATTCAAATCAAAGCCATCCTGGGAACATCCCCATTCCACCTAGTTTATGGCCAAAACCCAGTATTCCCAATCAACTTATAGATCCCAATTTTGCAGTTTATGCAGGAATTCAGAAATTAGGATAACATCGTGGAGGTGCAGCTCCTAAATTTGGTGCAGATGGAAGAAAAGTGAGACATAGCCCTTGAAAATTTCACATGTCATCAAGCAGTGGTACAAGAATGGTTTGACCGCAGTGCCCAGTACAAGGATTTTTAGATTTCGGACTTGGTCCTATTGTGGGACAAGGCTCGGGAAAAGAAAGGAAAGCACACCAAGTTCCAACAGCTCTGGCTTGGGCCATATTTAATCTCATAAATCTATGGGGAAAACACCTACTGCCTTAACACCATGACTAGAGAACCTGTCCCATTGCCCGTCAATGGACAGTTTCTCAAACATTATTTTGAGTAGGCTAAGTTTGCCCAAAATTGTATTTTTATGTAAAGTTTTTGGCCTATAAATATTTATTTTGGGTGCCTTGTTGGGAGGTACCTTGCCTTGTAAATAGCCTTGTTGGCTACCCTCGAGGATAGTCCCTTTCTTGGTGGGTTTTTTTTTCATTTCTTTTTTTCTTTTTGGGTTTCGGTGTTTCGTTCTCTCTTGTGAGGATTGGAATGCTTCGCATAAACTCTGGTCTCCGGGATGATGTCTGTAGCATGGTGAACTTAAGAATCTGTCTTTAGCATGATGGAATCAGTCCAGTCTCCAGAGCTATTTTATAGGTTTGGTGGTACATTTTGAACAATCTTCATTGGGTTTATTTTTGAAAGTCTGGCAATCAGTGAAATAAAAATAAGGAACAAGTAATTAGACACATCGAGGATAGATTGGTTGTACTAGTTGGTTGACCCAAGTCAGAACTTTTAAAAGGTTCTTTTGGGGCCTAGAGTTTTATCCCCTATTCAACATATGAAATGGGTGGAAGGGTGAAAGAAGTACCACCATTAAAATTAGCTAAGCTTAAGCTTGATGGTGAAAGAAGTACCGCCTTCCCACCCAAAAAATGCATAAAATAACAAGAAGAGGGAAGCGGGACGAGGCTCCGGTCTCCAGGAGAAACAAGAAAATCTGATGACTTTGTGGTTGGATGTAATTAGTGCCTCTTCTTTACTCCTCCCAGAGGTCATCAGCTTGATTTCCTTTCAAAGCACACACTCTACCACTGATAAAAAGATCATGGACTAGATCCCATGTGGCCAGATTTTCTCAAACATGTCACTCTTTGCATGTGAAATACTTCGAGTAACGACTTGTTCTAGTTTTGCTAACCAGAGATTCTATAGTTCTCAAATGCGCTAATGTATTTATCCTAGATAGTCACCATATGTTATGCCCTACATCTTCATCCCTACATTTTGTGTTCAAAATGTTTGGTCCCCCCTTTTTTTTTTCTTTCTGCTTTTGGCTCTTGCCTTGTCTTTTTCTTTGTTTCCTTTGTTTTCTTTCTCTGGGGTTTTCTTCCCCATGGTGTTGTTTTATTTTATTGGTCTCTTGTGTCTCTAGGACCTGGTCCCATAGTTGGTCATCCTTTGTCGGGAGACAGATTCTGGACTCTGGGATTCTTTGCCGCGATGTCTTCTTCCCTTAAGGTGGCATCGTCGCATGGAATTCCCAGGCTCAGAGTCCGGAGGTCTATCTGTCTGGAGTTTGCAGAAGGAAAGGTGACTTTATTTTTATCATGGGTATAAATAGAAGTTACCTGTCACTTTCACATTTACCGTGATTAAACACTTGAGAAATTAGAGCAATTTTAGAGCGATTTGCAGCGATTTAGCGATAATCTAGTTTAATCATTTTGAGAATTTTTGAGCAATTATGGGTGGTTTGTAGTGGCAAGTTGTGATCATTTGGTATTCAAAGCTATTGCAGAGCATTCACGGTGGTTTCCTTTCCTCACCTTTCTTTGTTTTCAGGTTGGTGCCTCCTCTCCCTTCGGCTTTCCTTCTTTCTAGTTTTGTTGGTTTTGTGTTGTCTCGTTTTGTTGTCTGTCTTGCGTTTCTTTCTAGTTTGTCCCCCGTTGGTGGGTCGGCACTACCAGAGGGTTGTCCACCCTCTGTGTGGATGTATTCTAGTCTTTAGATGGTGTTGAAAGTTGTAAATACCCTGTACATTGTCTGGTTTCTTGTAAATGTTTGCTTTGCACTGTGTATATATGTAAATTTAGTGTATATCTATTATGTATCCTTCTAATCTGCATGTATATCCCCCTTTATCTCTTGTGTGTATTCTTCCTGGTAGCCTAGCAAGCGTATCATGCTGCGTCTATTGCTGGTTTATAGTTCGCGAGCTTTCTCTATGCAAAATACTGCCTATTTGAGACTCAACTCTCGGCTGGTTTCAAACAGGTGGTTTTCTCTCTCCACCATAAATTGGCCTGACTTTCATTTATTTCCCATGCGTGCATTTAAATTTGTCCAAGTGGCCATCACTTTTCATGCATTTGGACAGTTGGCTCTGCCATTGTCACCATAACTCCCATTTATTACTCACCAATGTGGCGCCCATATGGGTCTGACGGCTCACTTTTTGTACACACCTACCAACAGTTAGTTTCCTGGGCTCTGGGTCTCTTGCCATCACCCATCCCATGTCCTCCTTTTGCTAAGTATGAAGAAGACCCTGGACCCGGATGGTTAGTTAAATTTCTAAGTTCGCAATATATATGTATGCTTTCCAAAGTTTTGAACAAAGATAACTTTTTCAGGGGAAGCAAACACCACGATGGTAAGATCTCTGGACCCTAAAATATTTATTTACCTATGTGTTCTAATGGTTGCCTTGCCTTGCAGATTTCTAAAAATAACAAAATTGCAAATATGTCTGAAGCTTCTGCATCCTCACCACCTAGAAGTCTGGAACTTCCTTCTATGAAAAGTACCAGGGTGACAGTTAGATCTAAGATGGAAAAGGCCCTGGAGAAATTGCTTGCCTATGAGCCTAAAGTATGTAAAGGAGGGAGTCATCATGGGCTCAAAGATTGAGTCCAAAGTCTAGTTCATCACTGACACCAGTGTTAGAACATAGCCAGAAATGCAAGCCTTGGTAAAAGTTATGTACATTCAGCGACAGGCCAGAGATCCTTTGGCCATTCAAATTGGAAACTCCAGGATTCTCAAGGTGGCTTGTTTCCCATGCTCTGTGCAGTCACCAAAGCTTATTCTCACACTTTCAGCACACTACAACACATCTATCTGGGCTATTATTCTCACAGCCTTAGACCCAACAGGGTACCCTACTCCCATGGTGTCCCTCGACCTTGATACCTTCCAGAGGGGCTTGGGGATCCCCCAATTTGACAAACTAGTCGTGGTCACCCGGTCAAATGCCTTGGCCCAATTCACTCAGTTGGAGGAAGCAGCCCATTTATACATGAACAATCATTGGCTAAAGAACCCGAAGAGGGATCCCAAGAGGATGAAGCTATAAATCCCGAGGGCCGAATTTAAAGAAAGCATCCAAATGGGGATGATAGCCTTATGTCGGGTCTGTAGACAACAGCATGCCTAAGAATTTTCTAGGTGGATGTACTACTTTTTTCTAGGTATCAGCATGGGTGAGGATTATTTTGACTGGGTTGCCATAATCTCCAACCATGTGCACTCCCAGTTCCTTCAACTGGCCAAGAAGAAGTTTTATATGACTTCTTATGTTCTCTGGGCTGTGACACAACAACTGCCCCACACCAATGGGTTACTCATAGAGGGTGTTCTTAGGATTAACCTAGGATAGAAGGCCCCTTCGGACCACTTCCCATAGATACAATGGGAGGCTAGCTTCCCAGGTTTTTTCCAGGAAAACAATGACTTCATTTACTACCACTTGCTCACACCTACCTAGGATGCAGGGTACCACCTATCTACAGAGGCGATGAATTTGGTCTAGAGTTACGAACATTATTATATAAAATTTCAACAACATACTTATATAAGGGTGACCGGCTTCTCCTAGAAGCCCTACTTGTTTCCCAAACATTGCGGGGACAAGATAATCCCCCAAGAATATTGTAGGCAAATGATGGAGCTGCACACCTTCTTCACCTTGAAGAAGGTAACAAATATTCCATTCCCAATCACTTGTGGGAATTATTCATGCAGTCTGGCTGCCACAAAAGAGGCGGATAATGAGCTTAAGAGCCATAGCCTAGTGGAATTTTACTTAGCATGGAAACACTTTGATCTGCATGGCAAGATTGCAGCAGCACTTCCCCAGGCATCAGAGCCCCACCAGTATCATATAGAAGACTTCTGGGAAGATTTTCAGGATGACGTGGAAGTTCGGGGGTGGAATTATGTTAGAATGACTGCAGGAATGATGGAGAGATCAAAACTCCAGAGATTCCCAGAAGATTTCTCAGACACCGGTTCCATAGTAGATTTCCAGTACAATGCAAAAGGGATCAATCACTTAGCCCTTCCACCAGTGAACTGGGATGCCCAGGAGGAGCCCACAATTGAAGAGTTCACTCGCGATATAGTGGAATGCAGCCACCTCTATTTTAAGAAGGTGTGCCCTAGGAGCATCCGTCGGGCAGCCCATCCAATACCAAAATTAACTCTGGGGGCCGGCACTTCCTCACAAGTAGGAGATAAAGAAAAAGGGGTAGACACAACTCCCACTATTCAAGAAGTCCCCATTAAAGAACAAATAAGGCAATCGATAGTAGCCTCCCAGAAAATGAAGGAGAAGCTAATCACATGGAAGCTACCCTGATGCTTATGGCCAGACCAATTCATCCTCCATCCTCCCCTTCACTAGCAGTCTTGATGGTTAAGGCAACGGGGGTGGACCCAGTAGAACAAGCAGCAATAAGAGATGTGGGGCCGCCCTTGATTACCAGGAGAAGGAGGCTTGACCTGAAGCCCAAGAAGGAGTTGGAGTTGGGGATGCCCTAGAATCCACAAGTTGAGATCCTTTCTTTTGACTCCCCAAAGCTAAAAAGGAACCAAAACCTTCCGATGTCCCAGACAACCCTCCTCTACAAGATGAGTTCAATGATTTTTTTGCAACTGACGAGTTCAGTAATCTACAAGGGGATATCAAGCAGATGGAGGCTGAAGTACCAGCACAAGAGGAAGCTGAGGAACAAAAACCTGCACAAGAGAAAGAAGAGAAAATGGAAGAGGAGAAGGGAATAGAGTAGGAGATAGCCTCTGAACTTCTAGAGATACAAGATACGGGGGTGGACCAGCAGAAATAGAGTGAACAAATGGCATCCGCTGAGGGAACAAGACCTACGGGAGCAACCGTAACCTCAGCTGCCGCATTCCAAGTGCCACTCCCTGGAGCTACCTTTGCGCAGGTAATAACCATGGCCCAAACATTAAATCTTGGACCGGTACCTCCCCCATTGCCAAAGGATATACCAGAAGAAGAAGAAACCCCAGTGACAGAGGCTGAAGAACAAGAACAACAAGAGGAGGAAACCCCTGAGAATTCCAATGAAGGTCTAGACAAAGATAAAGATACAGAGGACAAGGTAGAGGAAATAAATGTCATCGGGGGAAATATTCTCAATGAAGCCCAAGATAAAGAGGAAGGGCCTGACGAAACTCACACCACTGAGGAGGAATAGCAACAGGGCACCAGGGAAGAACTAAAAGAATAGACTTTGGCAAATAAGCCACCCCTACTGCCTCAGTGGTTGATTGAAAGTAAGAAAATAAAAGCACCATCCATCCCCAGAGCTCACCTCTCCCTAGCCAAAATGATGGCTCAGGTCCAGGGCCCGCCAAAGGCCAAGAAAGCCCAGACGGTTCATACTCTTCAAAATGGGTCAGGTGGAGAAATAGTTGCAGTTGTTGCAACACCTCCCCCAGACACTGATGAGGCAATTTCTGAGGCCAGAGATTATGATATCACAGAGATATCACTGGGAAAAAGAGGAAAACAGGGTGAAGTGAACCTATTAAAAGAGGCAACCATAGTCGTGGAGGCCTGATATGAAAAGGAGGCCCAAAGGCTCAAAGCGGAAAAAGAAAAGACAGCGAACCTTATGGGATTGCTTACTGAACTGGCCTGGCCTATTAGTGCCATTCCTCCAGAGGCATCCACATCTGACACACCATTACCACAAAGTGACATTGATGCCCTGTGAGTAATGAAGAAGAAGGCCCAAGCGGTTGATGAGTGGGTCACTCTGCAGGTAGGAAACTCCCGGCGCTTCCTAGTATCCACCCTTCCAGATTTATATGCGGCCCGACACATTCTGCATCAAGCAAAAACTATCCTTAACATATGGGAGGGTGATATGGAAAACTATGAGGCATGGAAGGTAGAACTAGAAAAACTCCTCAGCCTTGGGGAAGAGATGGTCTCTGAGTCTGGGACTCTGGGAGAAGAATCATTCAATTTTGTGAGGATCCAACACTCTAGACTTGACCTCACATTTGAGGTACTCAAGAAACTGGTAGGGGTTTTGTATGACACGATCAACGCGGTTTAGTATTCTTCAAATATGTACAAGGCATTTGTCACAAAGGTCTCCAGAGCTGACCCATTCAGCACTGACACATGCACTCTGGAGGAGTAAATTTTGGGTAAGTTTGATGAATTAGTGGAGTCCAGATATCAATCCTCAGAGGGACTGGATGGGACTCAAATGGAAAGATTAACTTGCATGATCCTTAGTGGCCATGATGCGGAAAAAATGGCCGATGAATTTAAGAATAATGTTCCAGAGCTAGGAGAATAGATTGAGGTAGCTAAGTACCGGTGGTCTGGCCTCAGAGAGATTGACGAGGATTAAATCTCCTACCTCCTCCAAACCTTCAATGATAACAAGCAACAATAAAGTTTCTTCGAAGACCGGAGAAAACCCAAACATCTTGTATTTTTTTATTCTTTCAGAACATAACTTCCCGGATCCCATAGTCCCGAATCCTAAATTTTGTATTCTTTCGAGTGATCCATGTCCTGATCCCCGAGGTTGATCGGTCACTTTTAGAAGTGGTTAATAAAGATTGTCAGAAGGTAGTTGACTACATGGAGAAATGTCAGATCAACATTTGGTTTTCTGACAGATGGTCTTCTTGAGGCGCCACTTTGGATACACATCTGGAACATTGGAGATAGGGCACCGCATTTCCCATTGATGAGGCATGTAGCCTCAATCCCTGGGGATCGAATTCCTTCCTTCTCTTTCCCAGCTCTCTTCTCGAGGCTGATTCTTCCACTCCACCTTCTTGTCTCATTATTCTGACATGTCAGGCCTATTCTGTCTCAAGGTCTTTTGTAGGGTGGCACAGGTAGTACCGGCCCCTGAATAATATATTCTATTATACAATGTAATGTGAAATAGGGTTAGGGTTAGGGTTAGATGAAAATGTTCATAAATAGTAAGTCCGGCCCTTTTCCAAGGGTCGACAAAATTGATGATTTTGTAGTCCATAGTAATAGAGAAGCAGTATTTTCATTTCTATTGCAGAGCTCAATGCTCCTTGGTCTTTAGGTGTTCAGTAGTTAGATGCTCCCTTGGAGCCACCATTGTATCACACACCAGGGCTGGCTGGAAGAAATATTAATGAAGAAGAGATGGTTCTTGCAATGATGTTGTTGGCACCTGGTCTTCCAAGTTAATGGTATTTTATATTTAAATGTTCTTCATGTCTTCTGCTCTGATATTTTAAGTAGATTAACGACCTCCCTTCTCTTGCTACTGATCAAATATGGACTGATGGTTGTGTATTTCTTCAGTATTTAGTATAGTATATCAGAGCATTATTGATGTATGGGATGTTTAAACATAACTATAAGTAGATAGAATACGTCTAACCCTGCAGGATCTTTTTCAGTTTATTCACTAAGTGTAGAATGCTTGGAGAAACCTCACCTTCCTGAATCCCCAGAGAGAATGAGTTGAAGAAACTAGCTATCCCCCCTCGAAAATTGTCACATCTCCCAACCGATCCCTGCACCATTGTGACCTGACACCCAGGTGCTTGGAGGCCCAGGGAATCTAACTTCCCTAGATAGCCTTTGTAAGAAGAGTTGGTCGATACCTCGGTACCCGGTGACAACTTATGATTGTTGGCGGACTTGGTCACCAAAGTCTCGTCAACAATATGGAGCTAGCTATATAATGCTGAAACATTTTAGGTATGATGGTATGACTCATCTTGGGGCAAGACAAAAAGGCTTAATGGAACTGTCTCTCCCACCAACCCAAAGATGTTGGGATTAATGGGAAGTAGTACTGAGAGGGGAGGGGTGAATCAGTACCTCTAAAACTTTTAACTCTTTTCATCATTCATCATTAGTAATCATTCATTACTATATTACCGACCATTACTATTGTTCTTTCTTATGCATGTAACATTAATTCATAATCTTTAATTTTTTGCAACATTCATAGAAACATTCATGAAATTAATAAACACATAACACAAGATATGATATTGCAGAAAACTCCTGTTAGGAAGTAAAAACTATGGTGGGGATGGCACCCACAAAAAATCACTATCTACAGAATGTAAGTGAGATGGTAAAGGCTTACAATTGATCACTTCTGATGATCTACCCCTTTAGGAGTATTAAATTGGAGACCAATTAAGATCTACTCTATTAAGAGCTTTAGCAACACTGATTTAAGTGTGCACTCGGTTAAGAGATTTATAATAGGACTATTAGGTTCACCTTTCTTGAAAGGATTTCTTAAGTGTACTACACTTGTTAGAATGAGTACATATGATTGACCTGACTATATGCAATCTACAATTTCTAATCACTGATCCATTAAAGCTCTTAGAATATAAATATCACCTATAGTGATTGATTAATACCTTTTCTCTGCTTGTCAGTAGCCTGTGCTCTATTCTTGAAAACTGAATTGATTCTTTTTCTGTCCTTCTGTAGGAAATCTCTTGTCTGGTCTTTAGATGCTCTCCATGGCTACAATCATCATCAAAAAACAACATGTTCAAAATAGATTGAGCATCTATTTATATAAGTATTTGACCTATTCTAGAATCACGCATTACAATGTTAACTCTAGATCCAAGGTTTACAACTTGACCTTGATCTTTAGTTTGCATGTTTTAAATTAGTAAAACTAAATAAAATAATAATAATTGCATTGCTTCCTCCACACATAATGGTTTTAAAACAAATCAAGAAGCTATATATACAACTTCAATGATTTATCTGACGTGGAAAGTCAGATCCACTTTTTGCGGGATGTAACTAACTGTCGGTTCTTGGTCGTCAAGTTGAATTGAAAGTCTATCGATGTTCCTTTGTTGAACTGATCATTAGGTTCCCTTCATCTGTCGAGTTCCTCTCTTTGTTTTTCTATTAGGTTGCACTATTGTTACACATCGGGTTCCTTTGAACCTGGTAGTATCAGGTAACCTTGGCATCGAGTAGTGATGTGCCTTGTATGTCAATGTAGTGTAAACCGATGGTGTAGATCATGTTTTCCTTGTATATACTAATGGAAAAATATAATGAATTCAAAAGAAACAAGAGAGGGTTAGGCTATGGGAAATAAAGAACCATTCCTACCACCCAAGATATACCTATTGATCAAGAACAAGTAGCAGAGTTACACTAGGGGGAAAACCCAGAACATGCTTTGATTAGCAATATACTACAATAACTATTGCCATCTGAAGAGGGAACCTCTTACTCCTGATTAACCCTCAACCAAGCGATCCATCCTAATAAGGGAAGTGAGACATTTGATGAGCATCATTCTAGCGAAACTTATTCCCATGAGTATGAGTTGAGATCCATCCTCAGAATTTTCAATCCCAGACTATTCCCCTCGGTCAACCACCACCATACACCTTGACGACCTATTTGACCAACTAACCATAGACGACCAACCCTGCATTGATAAACATATTGATACCAATTCCCTAGGTGGTACGTCCACATCACATTCCTAGTTTGTTGAAACCATCACAGTTGTCCCATTCAACCAAATAGAGTCATCCCACCATGAAGACCTATGTCTAGTACACCCAGAACTTATAGAATGGGATCAACAAGGACAACCTGATATATATCTCTTCAAAAATGATGAGGGTATCATAGAATTCATGGGCCTTAGAGAAGGAATGCCATCAGGGGACCACGAGACCGGTTTCTCTATTGACTTGGATAGATCAACATGTTTTGGGGAGGAAGCACCTCTTTCTAGTAAAAAATATAAATATAAATATAAAAAAGAATCGTCAGTAAGTGAAAACCGAAAGGCGATTATTGACACAAAAAATTACAAAAAGACCAAAAAATATGCATCTTCTAGTGAAAACCTCACTGAGGTGCTAGAAGATGGAAAGCAGGAACTCCTCCCCTTGACAGAGGAAAAGCCAACGTTACTAGCTGAGGAGACAGAAGAAGTCAACTTGGGTGATGACAAGAATCCAAAGAACATCTACTTAGAAAAATCACTCACCCCAGAGGAGAGAGAGAAATTCATTAGATTCTTCAAGGAAAGGAAAATAAACTTTTCATGGTCCTACTCAGACATGCCAGGCTTAGATCTAGAACTGGTATTAAATCATTTGTCATTGTTACCCAATGCCAAACCCGTCAAACAGAAGCTGAGAAAGATGCATCCCCATGTTGCATTACTATTCAAAGCAGAATTGAAAAAGATCCTAGATGCTAAATTCATAAGACCGATCCCATACGCAGATTGGATATCTAATATGGTACCAGTAACCAAGCATAGCGGTCAAATGTAGATCTGCACAGATTTTAGAGATCTTAACAAAGCTTGTCCCAAGGATGAATTTCCTTTGCCAAACATCGATATGATATTAGATATCATAGCAGGACATCATATGCTATCACTCATGGATGGCTTTTCAGGATATAATCAAATAAGGATAGCACCTGAAGACCAGCATAAAATGGCTTTCAATGCATGGGAAATTACTGTTGGAAAGTCATGCCATTAGGTCTAAAAAATGTGGGAGCTACAGATCAAAGGGCCATGACAACCATCTTCCATGATCTCATACATAAAACAATGGAAGAATATGTCAATGACATACTTTCCAAATTAATGATTAGAAAAGATCATCTACAAGTGTTGGGACCCATATTCGACAGAATACAAGAATACAAGGTCTGGTTAAATCTAAAGAAATATGCATTTGGGGTCACAGAAGGGAAGCTCTTGGGGTTCATTGTGTCACATCAAGGCATAAAGATAGACCCAAAAAAATTCAAAGAAATACTGGACATGCTGCCACTCACTAACCTAAGGCAACTAAGGGGTTTATAGGGCAGACTCCAATCAATCATACACTTCATAGCACAACTGGCAGACAAGTGCCATCCATTCCAACATCTCCTTCATAAGGATGTCACATTTATATGGATAGAAGAATGTGAGAAAGCATTCTAGATATTCAAATACTATTTACTAAAGTCTCCCATATTGTTGCCACCCATCCAAGGTGTCTTATACATCTCGGAAAGTGGATCAGCATTAGGCATACTCTTAGCACAACATGATGACACATGCAAAGAGAGAGTTTCCTACTATCTTAGCAGAACATTGGTGGGTTATGAGCTCAACTATTTTCCAATTGAAAATTCATGCCTAGTAGTGGTATTTTCTTCCCAGAAGATTAGACATTACATGTTGAGCCATCAACCCAAGTTGATAGTGCATATTGATCCCCTAAAAAATCAACTAAGAAAAGCAATGCTCACCGGATGACTTGCAAAGTGGGTGATGATACTCAGTGAATTTGACGTAGAATATGTGGACAGACAAGCCATCAAAGGGCAAGTGATTGTGGATCAACTAGTAGAGGCACCTATTCAGGATCATCAGCCTATCATATATGACTTTCCATATGAGTATATTCTTACACTCCAACTGATAATAGAGATTTGACAACTATACTTCGATGCAGGGATAACTTTAAGAAACCCCCCTCTAGAAAAATATATAAAATCCTGGCGAATCTTTCATTTTATTTTTAAAAAAATTGATTCCTATTGGCGAATCTCTCAATTTTTTGGGAAAACAAATTATTTGTATTGGCGAATATTTTTTAATCACAATTTTTTTGTAGAAAATATTAGTGAATCTCAAGCAATAACCAAAATTTCATTAATGACCATAGAAAATAATTATATTTACAGAAAAAAAAGTTCTTATAGAAAATTATTAGGCTAACTATGAAAATATTTGATGGGTTTAAGGGAACTCTATAGTATCTAGTTGCTACCATTTATTTAAAATATAATCAAATAATCCTCATTGTAATGTGTGAGATAAATGTATCATTATTTTTATTATTATAATAGGAGCCAAAATTTCTTCAGTGTCATTGATTTATCAATAATCTAAAGGAAATATTAGCCCCCATAAGCATTACAAATAAGATAGTAACATTTTTGCCTCATGGAATATAATGAAGATCACTAGATTATATTTTAAATCAATAATGACAACTAATATTGGTGACATAACCCTACTATAACTAATAGTTATGATATATTATTGGTGAATTAATTTAGATTTATATAATAACTGATAAAATTTAGGTGAATTGAATCTAACCATCTATCAAATAATAGGCGAATCTTTGAGTTCAAATTTTTAATAAAATAAATTATTTGGCGACTTAAATATTTCTAAATTAAAATTTTGTAAAAATTTGGCGATTTAGGTCACCTTAAATCTTGAATTATTAGGAAAATTTGGATTCTCAAATTTCAAAAATTAGCCAATTGGTGAATATTAGCCACTAAAAAAATCACTGCTTCAATGGATCATGCACAAATCATGGAGTAGGAGTAGGAATAGTACTCATCACTCCAAACAATGATGCAATTACCAAATCATTCATACTCAACTTCCCATGCACCAATAACATATCCGAGTATGAGACTGTAGTCATCGAAGTAAAAACAACAATACAATGGAGAATCAAGAACCTCAGGGTATATGGAGATTCATAGTTGGTCATTAGTCAAGAGAATAATGACTATATGATGAAAGATGAAAAGCTAATCCCATATAAAGAGCAGATGGACAGGTTGCACGCAAAGTTCCATTTCATCGCATTCAAACAAGTACCAAGGGCACAAAATAAAGTTGCAGATGCGATGGCGACCATAGCATCCTTGATCAATATGCCAGGAAATGAAACCAGATTCCATTTTATGGTGTAACAACTCATGATACCATCACATTAAGTACAATTCATAGAATCATCATGTGTCCTTGTTGGTCATGAAACCCAATGGTACTGTGATGTGTACAATACCATCAAGATAATGTCTTACCTCCTGACTTGTCTAGAACCAAAAGAAGTCCCTTATCCACCAAGCCTCTAGGTACACCCATCTCGTGACTACTCTATATAGAAGAAGTCTAGACAATGTTGGTTCTTGTTTACAATGTGATTACTGAACAACAGCCTTTTCACCCTTTGATGTATTTTAAAGAGTAGCCAACTCCCAGTATTCAACCAAGACAAAAGGACAAATTAACAAGGATGCGGATCCATCCTTCTATGCTTTAGGTTCTGCAAAACCAAGGGGGGGACACCCTTCAACACCGTTAAATATTCAATAAGGAAAAAATAAGCAGAGATCTCACAATGGCTTCAACACAACCAAGAGATACTAGGTGATCAGATAATCACCCATTGAGCATCGACCTTGAAGTAGAGCATGAGATTAATACAACACCTTAAACCACATAAAACCTTTGGATATGTCAGAGTTTAAATTCAATTTGTAGAACATAGCCAAGACTGATTTGTCATGTATCAACAAGGAATATATTGATTTCTGATCAATGCCTTGTCCATTGGGCAATACTTCTAGTTCAAGAGCAGCATACATAAACAAACTAATGCCAAAGACTCAAAACCATGAATACAAATGATATCAGACCATACTCTACTTATAACAAATCCTTATGCAGAACATATGAAACTTATGTCATATCTATAGCTTTATTTAATCTGATTCTAGATTAGAAATAAGGACTAATAACACATACATAGGTGAATCCATGCAATGAATCAGAAAATTCATAATCCAAATGAACAACACGACGGAGAGACTTGAATATGAGAAAATGTGCATTAAGTGTGATGAATCTTGCTTCTGTACCAATCTGATCTCCAACATTTACCACTTCAAAAATATACAAAAGATCTAAAAAATATCTATTCTATCTGATAACAAAGCTAATACAGTCCAATAAACTATATCCTAATAGAACCATGAAATAACTGGACACTCCTAGAGCTAGTACTCTGCAGCTCACTATGGAGACCAGGATTTTGAACGTTGTAACAATGGAAGAAATCTACCAAAGTAGAAATAGAAAAACCATTAGATTCATCCTACCTTCAACACCTGTCCCTTCTCCCAAATATCTTGAACTAAACCTTTTACAACTGCCCAAAAATATGATTTTATCTGCAGAAACATCTTCTTTGTTTTTCCCAAATTTAAGCTAAGTCATTGTTTCTTCATTCTGTTCAAACCTATTTGATCCTGCACCAAAATGGACTACAAAAAAAAATTCCTCATTTTGAGATCTTTCTGGCAGTATATGATACTTGGTATTTTGGACAAAAATTGCCCCCTGAATCACTAAACAAACTCTTCTTCCCGTGCATATTTTTTGAATAGTTTGAAATATTGAATTTATATTCAATAGTTTGACTATTGAATTGAAATAATATTTCACTTTAATATTTCAATTTTTGATATTAATACCCTTTTCCCTGCATATTTCCCTGAAAGCACCAGATTCTACCACGTGGCAACCTTTAATTGGCTCAGAGATCCACCTAGGTGCCTCTGCATTACCTACTCTGTCTGGCCTGTGCCACATGGCACCCTCTGATTGGTCCATAGGTCCAACTGGGCCATCAACATCTTCTACCCTATGTCTAGCCCACCACCTATCCATGTGCCACATGGCGTCTTGTCGCGTTCCCTTGATGGCTAATTACCTTGCAACTCTTCATAGCACCATTACGTGAGCCGTCAGATTTCACCTCGAGATGTGTGCCATTTTTAGTTCCTTCTTTTGTGCGTCTACCACCTCATCTCCTTTTAGACACCACATCAACCATATTGTTTTCACCCTCACCACGTGTCAGTCTTGCGTGATCCCTCAATGATAACTTCCTCGCATCTCCCAGATAAATTCATTGTGCCAACCATAGATCTTCCTTCGCGATCAATGCCTACCATCGATCTGACCTACCTCAGGATGTGTGTCACCTCAACATGCCTCTCTGCTCCACTCGCTCGCCATGTCATCCCTGCATGCCCTGCCAAAATTTGGTGTTTCTTCCTCCAGTGCGTTTTCCAATTCATCCACCACTTGCATGTGGATAACCTCCAACTTTTAGTTCAAACTATTGTTTGTGCATTTTTGCTTTTAAATATCAATGTTTCCCATTCCACAGTGAATGTGGGACTAATTTGCTTAGATTTTTAAAGACTTATCTGTATTTTGTATCAAAATTTGTAGGGCCCGCCACGCACTAAGTCCTCGAGCCCACGCGATCTCCAAGAGCCTCTAGCTCTTTCTTCAAATAATATGGTGAGCGCTTTACTATTTAAACATTGAAAATTACGCCATCTCATACATGTGGGATAATCCAGTAGTAGTTGACCTGACATCAATGGCAAAGAAAGAAGCACTAGTAGAAGAGACTACATATTGTATGCACCCTAAAATGGTCGCCTAGACTTTGGGCCCCATTTCTCAATTTATCAAATCCCTGAATCAATATTTTCAAATATCAACAATATCAATTATATCAATTTCCTTGATCAAATCATAATCAATTCAATATTTCCTAAGGTTTAAGCCTTATTTAATTTAAAAGAGAAAAAATAAAAATAAAAATATTATTTAATTAAGAGAACATGCTTTCTTTTAATTAATTAAAAATCTCTTTTAATTAAATAA
>MU227125.1:590852-606978 GCA_018584345.1 Thuja plicata
TTGTTCTTTCCTTTCATAGATTAGTTGCATTGTACTTTCATTTTCATAGCTTAGCTTGCATTTTCATTTAGATTTGCATTGCATTGCATACATTTTTATTCTTGAGGATATTGGCATTCTTGCCCTTTTCTTTATTGAATCTCTCATTGTATGGTTTATTGGCAAGGTCATGAGTTTATAGCTCTAGCTGAGAGCATTTTTTACAAATCTTGCAACTCTATGCATAGAGAGCTATGGATCGATTTGTGAGGGCTCATTCTTGAGTTTCCTTGCATGTAAGGATTCATAGAAGTGCACTATTTTGTGTGTACACATATATATAGGAAGAAGTGGTTTCATATCCAATTTTGAGTGTCGATCTAGTTGAATAAATGGAAGCAACACCAATGGAATAATAGAAAGTATCATTACCGGTCGTCTGGGATCCCTTCCAATTCTATATCGAGATCAAGTTTTAGTTCCAACTCCCATAGAATTTTAGGCACCTGGTTCCCGTCCCAGATTCACTCTAAGATCCTCCAGTTATAGATCGAGTTTAGCAAGTCTCCCCTTCATTACAACTGAATCAATAGTTCCAACTAGGTGTCTCTGCTACGGGATTATAAGGTCCCTATAGAATGGTAGGTATCTTGAGATGCTACTATTATACTTCTCAGAAAATGCTATTCAAGATGTGTATGGGCAAACATAACCTGATCTGGAAGCCATGTATGCCTTGGTTTTGTTATCCTAATTTTCAGCATTGCATCAAAGTAACCACAAATAGGAAAAAATTGCATTTTTGAAGAGTCCCATTAATATTATCCTTCAGATATTATTAATAAACATTCTACCACTACATTCATTTTTAGAAGTTATTATTTGTACTCTAAGAGTTGATCACATTCAAGAATTTCTAAATTATAATTGATCAATTACATTATGGATTCAAACTAAATGTATGGTACAAGTGTTGTTTCATCTTTCTTTTCATGTCAATAATAGTACATTGCAGAATAGAAGGCATAATTGAAAGTATGGAGTAAGGGTCCCATGCATTGCCTTGTGGTTGGTTTTTGCATTTGCATTTAGGTATCCATGGTTCCTGGTTGGTTTCTGCATCTCCATTTAGGTCTCTTAGGGTTTACCTGCATCAGGAGAAGAAAGTGGGGTGTTAGATCTAGCTAGGTCTAAGCAATACATGCAACACAAACAACATACAATCAGTTCTTCTAAAGCTACATATAAATCTGATGAAATTAATGTAACAAGAAAACATTCATTCATAGTATCTGAAAAATAGTATTAAAGGGACTTGTTCCAAACATGAAACCTTTTACTATTTATGATCACTTTGATATTTGTTATTCTTTTCTATGAAATCAGATATCTGAACAAACTTAGCATATCATCCGAGAAACTTGTTTTTAGAATTTGGTTAACCTACTAGTTCAACAAATGATACAAACCAACCAACACTCATGAGTGAATGTCATCCTAGTATACAGTCACTCACAAATGTTAATTGATGCATATTATCTGATGACCTAATAAATTAAATAGTGTTTTGTGTGCAAGTGGGAAAGTATGTATAACTGAAAGTAGTAGAAGATTCAAATGCATGAAAGAAGTCAAAATGATGTTGCGGGAGGAACATGGTCAAAAAAGAGGTTTTGCTGAACTGGAAAAATACAAAATTGAAAGAATCTGAAAGTTCATTAGAGATCATGCAGATAAAGGAGGTTGAGAAATGTTGTTATACTACAGTGAGAGCAATGATCAACAATCTCATTATCAACATGGGATTACATTCATAATGGTGGAGCACACACAAAAAACAAGCATGGTGGATAGAATATCATAGAATATCCAGCAGGTTCATCAATTGAGATGTTCATTCATGATAACAGTGCAACAGATAATCTTGATAAAAGAAATATACAGGCACATTAAGGTTTCCTATTTTGGGAAAAACCCATGGGAGTCACGAGCCCGTGCTCAAACCCCATGGGTTTTCTTTCTCAAATACATCCCAAAAGGAGGACAGTATATTTTCAGCATTAAAGACATCAACATATTCAAAATATTGTGTTTCCATTCTAAGAAGTGCTCACTATTATCAGTAGAACTATGAACTGAATATGTTTTTAAACAAAGTATTGTAGTTTAAATATCTTGTGTATGACTGTTTCAGACAAGTAAAGTGTCATCAAACAGGGTAGCATCTATTATGATTTACATGTTTTGTTTGCAAATTGAAAGAGGATTATTTTTAAGCAAAAGAGCATTTGACAATACGGAGACTCATGTTTTAATACAAGTACAAGACAAGCATCAAAGCTAAATAGCAGATACAACTTCAAAATCCATGTGGGTTTTGCAGAGGATAGCATGAGCAATAGACAATAGCAAGGTTCAAGCATTAAATAGTAATGTAATGATGGGCTCGACAGCAAGCAAAGACCAGTTCGATAGCCTTGTGAGTGTTTTGCAACAGTCGACATCTAGTAGAGCCTAATATTAGCAGTGATTGTCGACCACAACAGTGCATCACTATTTTTGTTTTTCAATTCAAAAAGCAGTAAGAAAAATAATGATGATTACTTATCTATGAAAAACCCCAAGATGCATTTGAGTATGACGACTAATAAATGAAGCCAAAAGGACAGCAAGTTTCTATTTAAATCAGCAAAATGGGTTCCTGTTGTTTGAATTTGCATATGTTGACACTAAAGGGAAGGGAAAAATTAGAAAAAAGAGAAAATATACCCAAGCTGCCAACAAAATAAATAGACGACAGAGAAAATAAACTTATCTATGTATGCAATGTGGCTTATGCCTTGTCATTTTACTTTCAGTCGTGGTTTTAATCAAATTGCAGAAAAATCATGAAGCTTATGACTGAAAGATGTCATATCTTAAAACCAAATGTTTCTACCACATCTTTCAGTCATAAGATATGTTTTTGCTGAAGAGAACCCACATGGTGGTCGAGGTGATTCAGTCATAGCTTGGTCTGTTGCCTGTGTGTCTGAAGAAGGAAGATAGAAGACAACCCACAACATTCAAAGGACAAATAGCAGAGGCCACAGTATTTCTTCCAGTCTCATGATACACTACGAACTAGGGATGAGTCTGAAACTATGGAAGAGATATCCCCAGTTCAAAACCAAGTTTTATGGTAACTCAAACACCTTTCCCATAGTTCAAGATCACTCCCAGACTTACAGTGGTGTTGCTCCCATGTTACACTACAAACTGGGGATGAGTCTGAAACTATGGCTAAAACATCCCCAGTTCAAAATTGAGTTTTATGGGCTCAACACCTCAGCCATAGTTCAAAATCATTCAAAACTTGCAGTGGTGGCCGCAAGTGAGAAGTGTTTTACTTCAAAGTTTCATTCATATACAGCAGTGAAGGCCGAGCTTCATGGGTAACTCAAACAATCATGGCTTCATTCATTCAAAGCCCGCGATAGTGGTCAAAATAAAACTTCAAAACCTGAGTTACAAATAAATCTGCAGCACCATTTGTAATGGCTTAAAGACACTACATCACCGAGTTTTCTAGTATTTATCAAGACTGGAGTTGACTCACTATGAAGCCCAAGCTCAAGCAAAAGAAGACCAAAAGTCGTGGCCTTTATTAAAGAAAAATACAATAGAAAGATGCTATGTGTTACGGTGAACATAAAACTACATCTTTTCTTCCTCCTAAAGCTCGTGAAACTGGAGTTTCTCCACAGAATAGAGGTGGATACATTGTAGAGATCATGGTTTCTAGATTCAACATGGCGGAACCACAAAGCAAAAACCCTAACTCACAAATGAAATTGATGAAAATGCATTGTCTTTTAATCACATTTTAAATCCACTATCAGATGGAGTAAATTCAGTTGCAGTTCCTAGTGCATTGACATTCCCTCCATATTGCCATGATGGTACCTTTAGAGCCATGAAGTCTCAAAATTGTCCCTTCCAACTAAGATAGTCAAGTCGACTACAAACCATGGTGAGCAAACAAACTGCAGTTGCATCAACTACAGTGGTATGGTGTCGGCAAAGTTGGGATTAACTATGATGTCAAGTTGATAAGGGTTTCATCCCTTTGAAGTTAGGTTTTTGGGATTTGAAATAAGTTTGTAATGCATTTAGGATTCGAATGTCATGTATTCGAATAGGTAAAAGTTGATAAAGTATGTAATAAGATATATTCTTATCTATCAACTTAAGGGTGCAAAACTTAGGGTTTTGATTTAGGGTGCTAATTTGGCCCTATAGTTTAGGAGATCTATATCATGGAGGGTTTTGGGGGGGGGGAAATTTTTGAAAATCCATGTTGGCTATTTAGTGGAGGATTTGCTTCATGTTTAAGGGGTCAAGATTGTGGAGAGAAGTGCTTTAGTGAATTTCTATTTCCTATAGCTGTCTGTTTATACTTTTGTAGCCATTTTGAGTTCATGCTTTTGATTTTGATTTTGTGCAAGAGGATGTATGTATTCCTTGCCATTATTCTGAAATTCATACATGTAACTGCATATAGATTTTGAGAAGATTATAGTTGCCCCACTTTTCATACATTTTTCTGATCATTTGTTCAAATCCTTTTTAATTTTCTGCATTCAAGTGTAATTCATCTGCAATATGGATTTGTGGATGGTATCATTCCCTATTCTAGATTCCATAAAAGAAGCCTTTTGCAGAATTTGCATGTTGTTAATAGTAAGTTTACTACTTGTGGTTAAACCCTAGTTGTGGCCTTCTAATTAGCCTATGTATTGGATAGTGAATGAAAGTGCATAGATCACTAGGGTATGTTAAGTGAGTGTCCGTTTGAAGCTTTAAGAGATCTAAATCTACTTGGTGTATCACCTTTTCAAGTTTTATTCATGCAATTTTAGTTTTAAATCTTTCTCCCTTTTCCCAATTCAGTTTTCAATCAGGAGGTGATATTCCATACCAAATAGGAACCGGCCTAAAATCCAGAGACTCTTCCTCATCCATAGTTCACCTACAGCTAGAGGAAGTTTCCATTGTCAGATACAATTGCCATGAAGCCTTAATGCCTGATTTAGAGTGACAATTCTAAGCCTGAACAGGTTTCTTTCGCATTTACTTCTTGCTCTGATACCGCTGAGTGAGATACTACTTTTACTCTATCATTAATAGGATTTAGATCATTCTCAATTTATTATGTGTTTGCCTTTCTTCTTTGCCTTGGATTGCGGAGGATCTTCCCTTGTTTACACATGTGCTAGTTGAAATATTTTCTTCTTTAAAAAAAAAATCATAAACATCATACTTAAATTTATTGCGCTAGATTTGCTCTGTCCTGCAGCTGTGTGGGCCCCCTTGTCTTATGTGTGGGCTCTTTGTTCCCACATACCAATTGCACTAATTTGGAAATTTTCACAACTTCAACCATTTCGCAAGCTTCCCTAATTTGCATTATTTTCTATTTGTCTAACAAAATGCTCTCAGACTTCAAAGCGCAGCCCTCCATCCTTTTGATGTGTTGGCTTCATTTGTCTCCATCATTTTGTTTACACCAGTATACTATGAAACATTAAAGAGATGAACGTCTTTTACTTGTCATAGATATTCTTCCACAACTGATGGCAAACAAACCTTCAATGGGTTTATCTTATGCTCAAGAATTTTTTCAGTGGCAATTCTTCTATTAAAAATCTTTGTTTAGGATCATCCATAAGCAACTTCGACCGGAAACATAATACATACATAATTGCCTGACATGCAGAATAGAAGAGACCGTGCAATCCTAAACTTATGTTCTTCATCTGAATATTCTATTGAGGAATGTATTACAAACACCAATCTACTAACCTCTTTAGCGAAACATAAATTAAAAATAAAGGAAGGTATTTAGCATGAGCTAAATAGCTTACTAGATAAGAAGTTGTGGTCATTATTGTATTTGGTGATCAAGATTTAGACATAAAAATATCATAAAGCAAAGATGCAAAATTTACGCCACACATTTCTATGACAGACGACCTTCATGGGCACATGTGTTTAGATGATTTAATGCCAACTCCATTAATGCATCCATTTTATCTGTAGCTTCATCCAAACTATAATTTCAAAATCTCATGTCAAGGACACAACTAAGAAGAGTAATATGGTGATGCTTGTTCACAGATGACATTGCCTGAGAGAGGGCTTTTAATGCCATCACCAAATTCACCTCTTGAACAAGATGTCCCTTTTATTCATTATGTTTCCCCATTTAATGTACTAAGCAAAATGTAGTAATATGCATGTATGACAATATAAGATTTCCCACTCCATTTTCCTTCTTCTCATAACTCATATAAGATTATGGAGGTCTTCTTCCTAAAGGAGAAACATATTGAAACTCATCTTGTTCCATACCAAAAATAATATTTCCCAACCTATTACCTCCTCTACAATTGACATCTACACTCGAGCAACATGGATCCGCATATGGTAATCTCACAAATACAATGTTGTCAACATTGTTTGGTTTCATATCCTTGTGCTTTTTCTGAAAGAGCAACTAGCCCTTGGCAATGACTTTTCACATTTCTGCAAACTGAAGTCATTCACAACATCGGGCCTTAGGAACTAGCCTTAAAAACTCACAAAATCAAATAACCAAAATGTGGGTCTGGGCACACACATTACATGGTTGACATTCTTCCATATTGGAAAGTGACACCTAACAAGACCAAACAAGTCAAAATATTTTAAACACCCAAGTCGCCTCTTCAGAACAATTCTACAAATTGCCCTGTCAAATAATAATGAAACACATCTGCTTTTGACTTTGAAAACAAGTCAAGCGAGCTCCTGAAGACTCGAGTGTATGGATATTGGAAGTATTTTATATGGAGAGCATGAATCTAGAAGGATGACTAATGATGATCAACAGGTCACATTTGGCAGACCTTTGAAAGTAGCCACTTGGAACTTACAGAAAAGAAGATGAGGAATACTGATTTCTGCAAATGAAAGGAATCTGGAGAAGCATGCATATGAAACCCTCAGGAGCTAAAAAAATTACAAACTTGGAGTAAATTTCATCTACAATACAGGGGCACCATTTTATTGATATTACCAATCATGGTATTCAAGATATAACATCATGAACAGGGCCTCCGACTAAACTATGCAACTGATCTACATTAAATTGTTAGAAACTGCAAATAGAATCAGATTGGGAAACTGGGCAAATGGATTCATCATGGCCTGAAACTCTTCATGGTAGCACATTTCCATGCCTACAATACAGGGGAGCATTCAATTTTCAATTCCATTCAAGCGGGTGTAAACTTGTAAGACCTCAAAGTCAACAACTTCACAATTCTGCACTTTCACATTCTGAGAATCAAAATTAATTGCAAACAAAATAGCCTTGGGAAACTTATAACTTGAATGCATAAGAATCTTAAAACAAAACTAAATATTCTCTCTCATTCCTACAAAACCTCAGACCCATCCTTATATCATTAAACTCTATCATGTCATAGATGCAAGCATGCAAAGTAGGCCATTTTCTATAATCAGGCAATATGCAGAATGCAGATTTAAGTGAACACCTTTAAACAACTGTCTCCAAAACATATCAAATCTGAATTCTGAAAGATGTGACTCATTTCATCTACCCCATGATAATTTTTTTACATGATCCCCAACCAATATCTTATATAAATCATTAAATCATATTTCACTTGCACTTCAAGTAGGCTTCAAAAAAAATCAGGGGTACTCACCTTGCCTTAGAGAAAATTTTGAATTGGTCACTCCAAATTTGTGCCAAATTTGAGAGTACCAATAGTGGCTCTATCTAGGGACGCATGCCCCTTGCGGGCATGTAGAGAATTCAAAATATCTTGGTGAAGCAAATCACTCAAAAATGAGACTTCCTTTTAACTCTCCAAAACTGGTTCCTTATTTAAAACACCTAACACACAACTGAAAGCAAAGCGGCTATAAAATTCGCACAATATTTACAAATGGCCAACAACCCTCAAACTGAAATCATCACTTACCCCTATCAAAAACTTGATTCTCATTTCCATGGATTAGAGGTAAGCTAAAATTACCAGTGTAATATGCCTGATTAATCATGCTGCAATTTCCTATCAGTACATCATAGTAAAAACCATCAGCACAATCATTATCCCTGAATACTTGGGAATCAACACAATACTACAAATATTGATCACTTTGTGACACAAAGACATCACACCCTTGACCATTACTAACAAGCTGAAAAATAAAACATTCCAGCTCCTCTTCATGGATGGAAACAAAATCATCATGAACACTAGTTTGCACCAAAACATTAGCTTCATTTAAAACAGTGATTTGCAAACTAGGATTAAACTCTTCTAAATAAAAATATGATTGCATAAGACCGGATGTAGCTTGTTGACCATGATCTCCACAAACATCCTTTAAATCTGAAAATGGATCATTACTTAATGACTCACTTGTCACTTTTAAATATGAATACATACATTTAGATTTATCATTTTCTTCACCATCCTGATCAATACAAGAACCATTTATACCAAATTCATCCAAATCTGAATCCATGGCAGCATATGAGTCATCATATTCATCATACTTGACATAATCAGACTTCTCCCAATCATATGCATTTACATATTGCATATTGTTTGCCTCGGAAGTAGGAAGAAGAAAATCAGCATAAGTTTCACACCTTACATCCATTTTCATGTATTCATTATCAAAGCATATATCAATCGGGTATTGCAAAGTAGAGTCTACATTTGATGCATACCTCTGAAAATCAGTAGCTAATAAATCTGAAATTTTTCGCTGCTCAATGAACATTTGACTTCATTTTCATTGTTTTTAATCTCTCCTTTGCTGCTGCAAATATCTTGTTCATATGCAACAGGGGCTGCAATCTCATGACTCATGCCATCTTGGGAAAAAGAGTCATCATAGCCACTCTTATCTGCACGATAACTATTCTCTTGTTGATCACAAGACTCTTCCCCAAACTGAGAACAGAAGTCTGCCTTGCCATACTAATAGTAAAACAAATCTTCAAATCCAATGGAAACATCTGCAACTTGATTTTCATCTTTGACATCTTGATATTCTTCTACTTCACTATCAGCATCATATTCAGCATTGTCCATACAACTAGATTCAACATCATCACTACTTTCAAATTTAGATTCTTCAAACTTATATATCCATTTCTTAACTAGTTCAATGCCTTCCTCTCTACATGATGCAGACCAATTTATTGACTTAGGCATACAAAGATCTAAGAACAAATGAAAATATGCATACTTTTGAAGTTTAATCACTTTCGACAGCTTATCATATGCATTGGAGAACTTTTCAAAAAACACATGTATGGATTCTTCATTTATCTCTCTTACATGTCTTTTCAAAAACAAAATGGCTTGGTCTTGTATTCTTTGATTAAACAATGCAATATCCTTTTGGATTTCTTCAATATTTTCTGGACAAATTTCAGATATAGGCAGCATATCTTGATCCATTGACAAGAGACAATCCATTGCACTACTTATATACGATACATCTTTTCATTGACAAGAGACAATCCATTGCACTATTTATATATGATACATATTTTCATTAACAAGAGACAATCCATTGCACTACTTATATACGATACATCTTTTCAGTCACAGAGATTTCATCCAACTATGCAATCATAACAGCATAACATACTTTTGAATATGATAACTGAGATTTGTAAATCAAGAAGTATGGTAAACTTTTAAATTCACTTTCCTTTTCTCTAGTGACTTCTTGACTTAGTAAGGAAACAAATCTATCTCATTAAAACTTTTGAGGAATATCTGGGAAAATTCTTTTGCTACCGTCCTTCTTTATTTCTTTCCGATTTTTTTCAATCCACCATTGAATCTTTCGAGCATCTGTTAGATCCTTGCTACAAGTGTTTCCAACTGATCATCAAATTTCATCATTAAGTGCACACTGGTGCAGAGATCTTTTAGAGTCGCCACTCACTGCTATGAGAATGAATAGAACATTTGTAGAACAAGGACAAGTTGGGATTCAAACAAGGATAACAAACTTTCAGAAATTCAATTGGATTCGACACATTTCTTTCTAAAGAAGACATTCAAAATTCTTTTGACAATAACAACCAGGCTGACAATTAGGATCTGAAGACTTTCAGATTTACTAATATTTATAACTCTATCCTCAAATGGATATGGCTTAAAATAAATGGATCTATAAAAAAACAGGCTAGGAGTCTAGCTCATCTTGATAAACCTAAATCATTTAAGACAATGAAACACCAGAGATTCTTTAAAAGTTTAGCAAGATTTTTTCATCTCTATCCTCAGTAGAGTCACCATTTTGTTTGGTTTTTTTTATGTTGTGATTACTAAACAACAACCTTTTCACCCTTTAATGTATTTTAAATAGTATCCAACTCTCGGTATTCAGCAAAGACTGAAAAGGACCAATTAACAAGGATGCGGATCCATCCTTCTACGCTTTAGGTTCTGAAAAACCAAGGGGAGGACACCCTTCAACACCCTCAAATATTTAGTAAGGCGTAAATTAGCAGAGGTCTCAAAATGGCTTCAACACAACCGGGAGATACTACGTGATCGGTTAATCACCCATTGAACATCGACCTTGAAGTGGAGCATGAGATTAGTACAACACCACAAACCACATAAAACCTTCGGATATGTCAAAGTTTAAATTCAATTTGCAGAACATAGCCAAGATTGATTTGTCATCTATCAACAAGGAATATATTGATTTCTCATCAGTGCCTTGTCCATTGGGCAATACTTCTAGTTTAGGAGCAGCATATAGAAACAAACTAATGTCAAAGACTCAACGCCATGAATACAAATGATATCAGACCATACACTACTTATAACAAATTCTTATGCAGAACATATGAAACTTGTGTCATATCCATAGCTTTATTTAATTTGATTCTAAATCAGAACTAAGGACTAATAACACATACATAGATGAATCCATGCAATGAATAAGAAAATTCATAATCCAAATGAACAACACAGAGGAGAGACTTGAATCTAAGAAAACTTGCATTAAATGTGATGAATCTTGCTTATGCACCAATCTGATCTACAACATTTACCACTTCAACAATATGAAAAAGATCTGAAAAACATCTATTCTATCTGATAACAAAGCTAATACAGTCTAATAAACTATATCGTAATGGAACCATGAAATAACTGGACACTCCTTGAGCCAGTACTTTGCAACTCACTATGGATACCAGGATTTTGAACCCTATAACAATGGAAGAAATATGCATAAGTAGAAAGAGAAAAACCATCAGATTCATCCTGCCTTCAACACCTGTCCCTTCTCCCAAATAACTTGAACTAAACCCTTTACAACTGCTCAAAAAAATGATTTTATCTGCAGAAACATCTTCTTTGTTTTTCCCAAATTTAAGCTGAGTCATTGTTTCTTCATTTTGTTCAAACTGATTTGATCCTACACCAAAATGGATTGCAAAAATAAATTCCTCATTTTGAGACCTTTCTGACAGTATATGATACTTGGTATTTTGGTCAAAAATTACCCCCTGAATCACTAAACCAACTCTTCTTCCCGTGCATATTTTTTGAATAATTTGAAATATTTGAATTTATATTCAATAGTTTACTATTGAATTGAAATGATATTTCACTTTCATATTTTAGTTTTGTATTTTAATACCCTTTTCCTTGCATATTTCCCAAAAAGCACCAGATTCTACCACGTGGCAGCCTCTGATTAGCTCGGAGATCCACCTAGGCACCTCTGCATCATTTTCCCTATCTGGCTTGTGCCATGTGGCACCCTCTTATTGGACCATATGTCCAACTAGGCCATCTGCAATATCTTCCCTATGTCTAGCCCGCCACCTATCCATGTGTCGCATGGCGGCCTATCACGTTCCCTTGATGGCTAATTACCTTGTAACTCTTCATAGTGTCACTCTGCCAACTGTCAGATTTCACCTCGGGATGTGTGCCATTTTTAGATCCTTCTTTTGTGTAGCTACCACCTCATCTCCATCTGGATGCCACATCGACCACACTACTGTCACCCCCACCATGTGTCAGCCTGGTGCAATCCCTCAATGATAACTTCATTGCATCTCCTGGATCAATTCATTGCACCGATCGTAGATCTTCCTTCGTGATCAGCGCCTGTTGTTGATCTAATCTACCTCAAGATGTGTGTCACCTCAACATGCCTCTCTTCTCCACATGCTCGCCACATCATCCCTGTTGGGCCTGCCAAAATTTGGTGTTTCTTCCTCCTGTGTGTTTCCCAATGCATCCACCACCTGCGGGTCCATAGCCACCAGCTTTTCCTTCAAACTATTGTCTATGCATTTTTTATTTTAAATATCTATGTTTCCCATTCCACAATGAATGTGGGACTAAGTTGCTGAGATTTTTAAAGACTTTTGTGTATTTTGTATCAAAATTTGTAGGGCCCGCCACAAACTAAGTCCTCCAGCCCATGCGGTCTCCAAGAGCCTCTAGCTCTTTCTTCAAATAATATGGTGAGTGCTTTACTATTTAAACATTGAAAATTACACCATCTCATACATGTGGGATAATCTAGTAGCACTTGACCTAAAATCAGTGGCAAAGAAAGCAACACTAGCAGAAGAGACTACATATATATCAGAAGAAGTGGTTTCATATCCAATTCTGAGTGCGGATCCAGTTGACTAAATGGAAGCAACACCAATGGAAGAATAGAAAGTATCATTACTAGCCACCTGGGATCCCTTCCAATTCTAGATCAAGATCGAGTTTTAGTTCCAACTCCCATAGAATTTTAGGCGCGTGGTTCCCATCCCAGATTCACTCTAAGATCCTCCAGTTATAGATCAAGTTTAGCGAGTCTCCCCTTCATTTCAACTAAATCAATAGTTCCAATTGGGTGTCTCTACTACAGGATTATAAGGTCCCTATAGAATGGTAGGGATTTTGAGATGTTGCTATTATAGTTCTCGAAAAATACTATTCTACATGTGTATGGGCAAACAGAACCTGGTCCAACAACCATCTATTCCTTGGTTTCTTTCACATTTACTTCTTACTCTGATACCACTGGGTGAGATGCTGCTTTTACTCATTCATTAATAGGATTTGGATCTTTCTCAGTTTATTTTTTGTTTGCCTTTCTTCTTTGCCTTGCATTGCGCAGGCTCTTCCCTTGTTTACACATGTGCTAGTTGAAATGTTTTGTTCTTGTTCAGGCTTAGAATTGTCACCCTAACTCGGGCATTAGGGCTACACGATAGTTCCATCCTAACCATGGAAACCTCTCCTAGCTGTGGGTAGGCTGTGAGTGAAGAGGAATCTCCAGATTCTAGGCCGGTTCCTATAAAATATGGTATATAACTTCCTGATTGAAAACTAAATTGGGAAAAGAGAAAAGAGGTTTGTAACTAAACTTGCATAATAGAAAGGTGATACACCAAGAATATTCAGACTCTTTTATGAAGCTTCAAACTGACTTATACTTATCATATTTTGATGGATCTTTCAGATTATCATTCACTGATCAATACATAGGCTAATTGAGAGGGAATAGGCTAATTGAGAGGGAATAACTAGGGTTTTCACCACAAGCAATATTTCTCCTATTAACAACATGCACTTTCCACAAAAGGCTTATATTTCTGCAATATAGAATAGGAATTGCTATAATTCACTAGTGTATACTTGCAAAAGCATTACTCGTATATGCAGAAAATTGAAAACAGGAACTTTGGACAATGATCACAACAAGAAATATGAGTATGTAAGGAAATTTTATTTTCTTTCAAAATTCTGTGTGCAAACTACATTCATGAATTCCAGAATCATGTCAAGGAATGATAAAATTCACTTACATAACAATGGAATCACACATATGTAACTATATTGGAATACAAAGAAAATGGGTTTTAGTAGTAGGAATTCAAAAATTCACTAATACTAATCCTCCCCTCAATTTGACTCCCCCTCAACAATGAAAAACCCCCTCCCTAAATAGCCAACATGGCTTATCTAAAAAATCTTTCCCTCCAAAACATAAGGTTTTAAAAAACCATCCTCAAACACCTTAAGTTTAACAACACCCCCCTTCGAATGACTTTAATCACCATTGTGGAGGTTACATTAATTCGAACACCTTAGATTCGAATGTGAAGAAAAAGGTTTTTAACAACCCGATTTGCCACCTTGCAAAATTTTCCATTTTTTAAACCCATCAGCATTTGACTCCACCATAGTTGTAAAACTCCACAGCCGAGAATTGGGAAGTAACTGTAGTTTAGTTGATGTGCTATATCGACATGACAATTTTCATCAAAGAGATGATCTACAGTTATCGAGGCACTTAAAGTACCAATGTGGCAATTATGGAGGGATGTCGATGCTCTGTCACTGACATTGCATTTACTCTACTGACAACGGAACTCAATAGATAGTAAAATACACTGCATTTCATCTGTCAGCCTCATTTGCATCTTAGGGTTTTATGCTTTCACTGTGTTGCCGCCATGTAGAAAAAATGCAATCTGTTGTAAAATCTGCCATACTTGCAAAGAAAACTTGGAGTTTATTGAATGAAATGCAAGAAACTCAGTTAATGCAACTGAAGTTTCACTCCATATTGAAGGCCGCGACTTTCAATCTTGCTCAAACTTGAGCCTCAACTGTAAGTTTGCATTTACTTGTCCTTTGATACTAGGATTTTGCTGATGTTGTGCCATAAAATATGGCGCTGAACAATGATTTGTAACTTATTTTAATCCATCTCCACCGGGGGTTTTGAATCTGCAGTCTATCTGAAGCTTCAGGGAGTTCTTGTCTGTTTGTTGACTTCACCACTTCATTAGTAAACGACACCACAACCACATTGGAATGGTTTGGAGCTATGGCAGAGGTGTCAAGCCCACGAACTTTGACTATGAACTGGGGATATCCTCTCCCACAACTTCAGACTCATCCCCAGCTGTCTATGTAACACGGAGCCACCACATGAACTCTTCGACTATGAACTGGGGATATCCTCTGCCACAGTTTCAGACTTATCCCCAGCTCGCTGTGTAACATGGAGTTACCACCACTGCATTTGTAATCTGGTCTTTCTGCTCGACAACAACTGTCATGTGGATTTTCATCACCATTAAATATGTAGGCTTATGACTGAAAGATGCAGTGGGTATACAAAACTTTGAGCTCTATGACATCTTTTAGTCATAAGCTTTACACCTTTCAAGCTAGTTGTTGTAGTTACACTTTGAGTTTATGAGGGAGAACACCATGCATCTACAGATAAGTTGATTTCTCTGTCATTTTTCTCATTTAATGAACTTCTCTGCATGTTCAAAAAGTTATTATCTTATAACCCTCTGTTTTATTTCTATCTGAACAATAAAGCACAAAATATGTTGTCTTCTCTCTGCAAAATATGTTGAAACAACTATTTGAAAACACATAAATGTTATAAATACACTTGCGGTTTTTTGAATAGAACAGTGTATTTCCCTTCTTTGTAATAATACATATACTGTAGATGCACTGATGCTTTCTGAGAGGTACCCAATATGATGACAGAAAGTGTCATTTTTGGTTTGTTCATTTGATGAACTTCTCTACATGTTACATTATCTTTGGCTATTGTTTGATGTCGACTATGGGTGTACCATTTACACTGTCTTAATGTTTTAGAATAAAACATCATTACCGCTGTAAGATAAATGCCATAAAATATGGAAAACATAAACATTTTCTCGTGAGATGATATCTTTCTATCTTTAAAAAACACAAACAGATTACATTAGTGAATACTCCGGAGCATTTTTAGGGAATCATATACAGTTTGGATCATGTTGTTTACATCTTGGAACATTGTAATTAGAAAAAACCCATGGGGTTCGAGCACCGGCTCGTGACATCCACTCCTTTTCTTTTGTTTCCTGCATTCATTCATGCATGCTTTTTCATTTGCACATACAGTAACATTCAATTTATTAGGTCATCAGATGACATGCACCAATTAGTGTTTGTGAGTGAATGCAAGAATACATTCAGTCATGAATACTGGTTGACTTGTGTGATTTGATGGA
>MU227125.1:678247-692689 GCA_018584345.1 Thuja plicata
TGTGTTCTAAGGGGTCTTAAGAGGCCCTAATGTGTCCTAAGGGGTCGTAATGGGTCCTAAGGGGACCTAGGATCTCTCTCTCTCTCTCATGGGTCCTATGACTATTAATGTGTTCTAAGGGGTCCTGATGAGGCATAATGTGTCCTAATGGGTCTTAAGGGGTCGTAATGGGTCCTAAGGGTTCCTAGGACCACTTAGAACCCATTAAAACCCCTTATGAGACACTAGTACACATTAGATTCCATTAGTGTGTACTACGATGATTACTATGTTCTAAGGGGTCTTAAGAGGCCCTAATGTGTATTAAGGGGTCGTAATGGGTCCTAAGGGGACCTAGGACCACTTAGGACCCAATATGATACATTACAACCACTAAGAAACCTAAAGAGTGTCCTTAATAAAGTCAAGGGCTTAATATTATAATCAACAGTCCACTGAGAATCATGTTCAAAATAATGTGCTGATTCTGGAAATTTGTCTAAGTCTGAAATTTCCTAAAAACCCTCAAAATATAGAATCTTTATCTTAAATCCTATGAAGCTGAAACCACTCTCAAACATCCTGGAAGTATATACATAAAATGTAACTTAAGTATAAGAAATTGGCCTAGTGTTGAAATTGGTCTGGCAGGGCCTGTTGGGCTTTCTTCCTCCCTCCCTTAAGCACTTTTCATAATGTTACATAGGGTGTATACCCTAAAGGGTGCATTCCCTATAGGGCATGTGCCCTATAGGGTGCACGCCCTATTGGTTTTGATTTCCCAAGCCTTAGGCTTAGGAAATTAAAGCCATAGGGCACACGCCCTATAGGGCATACGCCCTATGGCTTTTGGGGGACCAAAAAAAAGTTTGGCACCTTTTTGGTCCCCCATCTTGGTGCACATACCCTATGTATATATGTATGTATATATATGTATATACATATGTATGTATATATAGGTATATATGTATATATATGTATATATATGTATATGTATATATGTATATGTATATGTATGTATATGTATATGTACTATGTGGCTGTGCTCCCTATTGGTACTATGTGGTGCTCCCCGTATATATTTGTTTTGCTATTGATATTCACTATGTGGTACTCCCTGTTGATGATCATTTCATGAGGAAATAACTTGATGGCTTGCGGGCTGCAAGCTAGGGCATAATGCATTGTGTATGAGCTCACTGTTTAATACTGGCATTGTTTACATCTTTGCATTTGGAATGCTTTATGTCATTCTTTTGTTCTTTTTTTCTTTTGTTCTCCATGGAACATTCTTTTTTATACCCGACTACATCTCCCATTAAAATTTCATCAAAACTTTTCATTATCTTCTGATATTGCTATCTGGATTCAAGTGTATAGTTTTTTTGAGTCAAACTCATTGACCCATGTTTCATCCATGAATTTGACATGCACAAATTGCTTATCATGTCACAAAAATCATTGATGTGTTGACAATGACTTGCAAGAGTGTAGGTGACATATGGTTCAATTCCATTTCATACAATTGGGAGTACCTAGGAAAGTGAGTAGACTCTAAATATCAATATTTTAGCCATGAATATAACATAGACAAAGCATGATGAGGAATGGAGATAAAAAAGAAGAAATTATCCATGCATGTAGTGAACATGGAAAAGGGTATAGTAGAGCCTACTCATCTTTCCCAGGTAGTCCCAATTGTGTCAAGTGGAGAAGAAGTAATGAGAGGAATTGTCAAAACATCGACAATTTTCGTGAGATTAGTTTGTTAACTGCAGGTGACACAAGGCAATTTGTGAATGTCAAAATATACACTTGAATCTTGATAGAAATATCACAATTTGGCATGCCCCCTACTATAGATGCCTTAACATGCATTTCAATGTGTGGTAAGGACTAAAAGTCCCAATCACAACTATGCATATGGTTTCCATCAAGTGCAGTTAGGATGTTGTATTTACATGTACTCTTATTGACAATAGTCATTTTGAAATTTGATTTGAGATGTTGTCTACATGATTAGTTTGTTTCTTTTTATTACAATTATAATTAGTATGAATGAAAAAAAAACCAACTAAACAAAATGATATGTTGGATTGACAGTGCAATATTTATCAATATAGCATTGATGGCTTCGGCCAATGTGCCTATGTGTCAATGTGGTGTTGGCCCTTGTGTGTTGAAGATGTCACGCACAAAAATTAATCTTGGGCATCCATTTTGGGGTTTCCAAAATAGGAAAAAGGTTTGGATATGGAATTATATTTTAATGTTTAAAAGTAAAGTGACAAGTTATAATCATTTTAGGAAGAATTGATGTAGATTTGGTATTGCAAGGAAATAGTGGATGTCAGTACTTTTGGTGGGTCGATGTAACCAAATTTACATCTACATCATCTATGTCTATACCTGATGTAGGAAATGATTGCAACTTATGCAAGGCTTGAGAGGAAACTAATGTCTCCGAGATTGCTTCAATGGCAAAAGCAGAAATCATGTTTTTGCGATGCCTTCTTTGTGTAGTTTGTGCACTACTTTGTTGGGACCATATGCATAAATGTGATTAATAGAGGGCTATTTTAGATACTGAAAAAAATTTATAATATCATGTAGATACGTTGGACATATTCTGATAAACTCATGAACTTATTATTGTTTATGACTTCATTATGATTTTCTATACCTTGGATGGGTTTTTGTAAATTGTATCCTTGTTCCTTTTAGAAGTGTATGGCTTGACTATGCACATGCATAATTGTAGATGAGGATTAGTAATAGGGTGCTAGGAATTGCTTAGATTCTTTGGATCTAACCTCATCTTTTCCTTCCTTGTAGGTTTTGGATCATACAGGAGCATACTGGATTCAACCCTGAAGACTTTGGCAAGGATCACCCAGCTTCATAAAACAAGAACGGAAACAACCCAAATTAAAAGTAGAAGATATACAAACCTATTTAGTGATCATATTGTGATGATGGTGGAGTCTGATGCTACTTCAATGATATCAGGAAGTGAAGTAGTGATGATGATGGAGTCTGATCTCTTCTATAAACAAATCACATTCCATATGGTGTTAGAAGGCCCAGATGGGCAAAAAATCAAGCAAAAGGCTTTGGAGGTTGCTAGGTCTTTTGTACACCTTTTGATTGGTAATTTGAAGCCATTAATGGAAACTTACAATCCCAAACAATTAGCATACCATTGATGGATTCCTAATTATTAAGTGAAAGGGATTTCTCTGATTTGGAACCCCGTTTGGTGACGATCCTATGCAGTTCCACATAGACACGACACATTCCTTAGAAGACTTTTAATCTCACAACAATTGAGAAACATAAATTTAGGCATCATGGTCACAATTCTTTGGAGACATAACATAAACAATCAGGAGAACATATGGTGTTAGAAGGCCAAATGGGTAGAAATTCAATGGTACATATATGGTCTTGTAAAGATAAACTGAAACTAGAATTTCATAAAAAGTTCATAATTATGCACAAACTTTTCCCAGCCTTGCTGAAATTCCAATTCCACTTTATCTATTCAAGAACATAATTGTACATTGAATTTATGCCCATATAGGGCCTTCTAACACTATATATTCTACGTAGCTGAGAAACATAAATGTCTATATCACAGTAGCTGAGAAACATAAATGTAGATAACATGGTCACAATTGTTTGGAGACACAACATAATTGAGTGGTATACCCAGACGATGCAATGCAACCACTACTCCTCTAGTTCTAAGTTGGCACTGCAGGATCCAAAAACCATAGATAAGGAATAAATTTAGAGAGTAGAGGAGGAGGGCCATAATGACCAAAATAATATAGGATCCCTATATTATTTTGATCATTATGGCCCTCCTCCTCCGCTCTCTAAATTTATTCCTTATCTATATTGTTTGGATCCTGCAGTGCCAACTTAGAACTGGAGGAGTAGTGGTTGCGTTGCATCATCTGGGTATACCACTCAATTATGTTGTGTCTCCAAACAATTGTGACCATGATTCCTACATTTATGTTTCTTAGTTGTTGTGTTCCAGGATCCCTTATGACCCTTTATGACCCTTTATGATCCCTAAAATTATATCTTAGAAATCTTAAAGTGTCATAAAGGGTCATAAGAGACTCCTAGGAGGGGCCAGATGAGCTTCCACCTTCATGTGGTTGGCCCTGTTAAGTAGAGAATGTTAAACTATTCTCAAAATAAAGAGAGGCTCAATATTTTAAGGTCCCACTCCATGCACACAACAAATTTTTTTTTAAAACATAGCATACCATCACAATTACGACGGTATTCAGTGGATGATCAATGCCAAAACACTACATGTGATGTCCAGATGTCAAAATAGTCTGACAGGTGGACGTCGTATGTACAACATCTCTATCGCATACACATCGTAATGGAGACACTCATAATGTGTAACGATGAAATACTAACCCTCATAGCTGGTGCATATTACGATGATCATGACCATCACAATAATGATAGACATAGCTACCATTGGTGATTCTGACACCAAAACTACAACACCGGTCTGTGTCACTTTCCCGATGGCGTAGTGTCTTAATTGCGATGCATAACCATCAAAAAGAGGTCTCAAATGTACTACTGTGAAGAGGTTAAGGTGACTGTACTGAGGAATGAGGATAGGAAGAGAGATAACTAGAAGTGGCTCAGAGGTACTTGTTATAACTAAAGAGAAGAAGGGCAGACATCATTTGAATGTCCCCATACAGATAAGAAGGTCGGTAATCACAGGAATGTTGTGGTGAATAAGGAGATATTGAATGAACCTCAGGTGGAAGATGAGAATCATTTTCTTAGAAGAACATTGCTAACCACAAAGCAAGTTGATCCTTGTCAGAGGAAGAACTTGTTTAGGACTGTGTGTAAGTCTGGTGGTAAATTTTGTAAGATGATTGTTGATGGAGGGAGTATTGTGACATTGTGAAGATGAGTTCTTGTCATGTCTTACTTGGGAGACCCTGGAAGTATGATAGAGAGGTTATTCATGATTTTTGAAGGAATCTAATTACTAGCCTGAAAGATGGACAAAATTTTACTTTGGTTCCTTTGAAGAATGAAGACAAAGGAAGGAGGAACTTAAGCATTGGAAGTAGATGTGTGATGACTGCTAAGGTTAGTGCAGGCATGGATATTCATAGATCTCGAGGAAAATCATAGGGTGCTAGTGGTCATGAGAAGATGTAGTTGGGATCTTGCTCGGTTGATACATATAGTTCTGGTAGAAGACATGGATGAAGTAGTGATAAAAAAATTCATTTGCAGTACTTGACTGAGAATGGTGGAAAGGTAGTGTAAGTAGTAGATGTAGAAAGCATGTGGATTAAGAATGAGAATGAGATCTTTTTTTTTCATCCCTTTAGATTTTCATAGTTTCTCTTATGGAAATTTTTTTTTTTCTCCAGGTGTCTAATGTAGGAGCATCTTGGGTTTTTGGAAATCCTTTATCATCCAAAAATATTTGTGGGAGATCAATAAACTTCTTGGTAGCTAGTTGGAGACTCTCGCTAAACTACTCGGGAACTGTGGGGAGTGCTCGGTTGAAGGTATTGGTTCACTGAAAGACTCAGTTACAAGGGATGGTTTCACTTCACTAACGAGACTTAGTCACTGGCATTGGTTTGGTTTCACCAAGTGGCTTTGCTTTTGGTGTTTTTGTTCACCGACAGGGTGATTCAATTTGTTTGAGTTGTCGATAGGTGCATTTAATATGGGTCATGTTCCTCATGATTTGGATCAATTGTTGGAGGTGTGAGCACCTAAATCTAGATTGGTTCTTTCTCCTAGGTGAATTTAATAATTATTGTAAGCTGACTGATGGATAACACATTGGGTTTTATTCTCTTGAAGCCGACTATTGTTATTGAATTATTTTATTCATAAAGCTAACTTGTGGCTATGTTGTATAAAAGAGGGTATGGGTAGAGTAGAGGAGAGGTGTTGTGAAAGAGTTGGTGTGAAGATTTGTAGATCTGAGATATAAGTAAAATATATATTGAAGAGCTAGTAGCTTGTGTTGGCTTAGGAAACACGAATATTGATTGGTATCTTGCAAGCTCAAGTTCAAATCTATCTTGGTGTTCCTACTAGATTGTTGTGTGCCACATATATGGGCTAGTTTGGAAGGTGTTTCTCCTGAGAGATATGTTGTATTTTCTTATATAATTGGTCGTAACCAAGAAGGCCTTACTTATTGAATTCACTAATTTGTGCAGTTATTGGTCGGGTTGTGTCCCAATTGACATTATCGACAGATGGGAATAAATTTTGAAAGTAGAAAAATGTGCACATGAGGAGTGAACTAAACTTGTATGAATTAGATCTAGCTGACCTAATTTTCCTCATGTTCTCCTCCAGTTACTTTAGTAGAAGCTCGGATAAGTCCAGTTGTAGTCCCTTCTTCACAATCTTATAGGCAGTGTCAACTGCTCCACATGCTTCTATTTAATCGGCTAGCTTGGAATACAAGTACACATGCACCAAACTTCATCTTAGGGTCAGTGATGGAATTAACTTTTAAACCTCTATCGTCACATATTGCACCTGTCATCTTTTCAATCTCAGGGTGAGAAGGATATTTTAGGGCTTTTGCCTTGTCAGTTACTAGATAACCTGTTACTGCATGAATCACATCCTTAGTGATTGGTTTTGGTTCATCCAACCACATTTTTCTATCATGTACTCAGCTGAGTACTATCCAAATCCACTCGATCTTGAACTCTTTCAGAAATAATAGGGCATTTGTAAACCCTTTCACCTTAATGTGTTTGTTTTCATCTTTAAAGTTTCCATCTATGCAAAGCTTCTTGTAAGCTTCTTCAAGCTCAAGGTGTCCGATCTCTACAACCATGCAGTGGATATATGCTCAGATGTCTTCAACTAACAAAACCCTAGGAGGAATACTCAAGAACGCTCCTTGGTCATCAGGTTGTGAAGCAACCTCAGGGAAAAATTTATACTTGGGCTGATCATAGCTAGAGTTCTTGATCAGGTTGACCTTCTTGTCCTTCGTATTCTTGATCTTTGCAACTCGTGATGTGGTTGCCATTTTTATGAAATCAGGGCTTCTTGTAAACAAAACTATGAGCTCGGTGATTCCAGATACTTACATGATCTTTGTTGTAGATGTTGAAATATATTCAGAATCACCTTTGAATCTGTTGTTGATCAATCTGCAAACTTGTTTCTTTTGTTCGCTCCTCTTCGCTCTGTTGTTTTCTCATTTTTTCTTTGTGAGTGAATGAGCTCTTCGATGCCCTATTTATAGAAAATGACCTAAGTGATGCAATTAATGCTTTAGCTACCACTTGGTAACAATGACACTTAGGAATCATACCAACTTCATCCTTGATGATTATACAACACTCAGGGTAAGTGACAACTTAGTTGCACTTTTCATATGTTCACCGACAATGCTCAGTTTACATTGAAAATTTGGTTTTTATATGTACACCAACGATGCTCGGTGTGTATTGACTAATGAGATTGGATTCACAAGTTCATAAAAATTAATACCATAGTGCATCTCCTTTCATGCTAATTTGGCATATTATCTATGAATATTGGAACTGATGTAAAATATAGCTTTGTATAGTGCAGTTCCATACTTACTTGTTTTGCTTAGGTGGGGGTGGTGACATCACCTAATCCATTGGATGAGGTGTCACCAATTGTAGTTCTTGGTCCAACATCATCTTTTATTGAAGCTTACCTCCACATTTGATTTCTCATTCTCCTGATATCTTTGATAGTGTTCCCATTATCAAATGTGCCTGACTCTGTCACTCAGTCTCTGCAGTCCTTGCTTAGATGACCAACCTTGTGATAGTGTAAGCATTCCATTCTGGAGTTAGTCTGGTTCCTAGACCTTCTTATCCATTTCCTCATGCACTTGCAACTTTGTATCCATATCTACCACATGATGTACAATTTTCCCATGTGTTGTAATTCCAAACATATGAGTTACTGACTCTTCTTGGTTGATAAGCATTTTCTTGTTCTTTGGGTTTTCATGCTTTCTTTTTCATTTTCCTACATCTCTGAGAGGTGTGGCCATGCATTTTGCAAGTGGAACAATATTTTTCCATGTAGGATTCCTTCTTTGATTGTTTCACCTTAGATCTGCAGTCATGTGCTTTGTGTCCATGCTTGTTACAATTATAATAATTGCCTATGAATGTAGAAGAGGATTTAGGAATACCTTTAGCTTTGCTCCTACAAACATTTGTTGTGTGGCATGGGTTTCCACAGTGATTGCATGACTTCTTCTTTGCTTTTGGATTTGTGTAGAAATATTTTTTATCAGCTCAGTTTGATGGTTCTCCATGCTTGGTATACCCTAAACCAGTATTATTATTGAGTCTTCTTTGTCCATTACAAAAATCATCCATTCTTTTGTACTTTCTTTAGCTTTCTTGATCATGTCATTATGTTGTTGTTGAATCTTTACTTCATGCTTTAGTTTCTCATTTTCTTCTCTTAGTTCACTACTACCTTCTAATTTACCATTGAGTTCTATGTTCACTCGGTTTGCCTCATGACTCATAAGAACTATTTGATTGGTGATCTCATGATGATGTTCAATAGTCTCTGTATCTTTGTCTCTCTCTCTCTTGTAGCTTTTCAGTGATCTTCCTTCTATCATCAATAGCTAATGTTCTTTCTTGTTCATCTTGTCTAGCATTATTCATAACATCAATCATTCTTACCATATGTGTCTCTTGACCAATTTGCAGTACCTTTACTTGTTTTGTCAGATGTTGATTGATTTCATTAAGACTTGTAATGCTTCCTTTAGATGTGTCAGATGTATTTCTAGATTTAGATCCCGATGACTCAAATAAAGTAGGTATCTCTTCTTCATGATAGTCAGTTTCAATGTTGTGAGATGCCATGTCTTTTCTTTCATCCAATAGCTCTCTCATCTTGATTCTTTCTTCTTTGTATTTCTCATAGAAGATTTGTATCTGCAACTTCTAATTCTCAATATTCTTATCAAGATTATACCTTTCCATTGTATGATATTTTCTCTCAAGTGATTTAAACTTTTCCAAATAAGAGATCTAGCTCTGATACCAATTCTTGGAATAATGGAATGGTGTGTACTGAGAGGGGAGGGGTGAATCAGTACCCTTGAAACTTTTATCACTTTAACCTTTAGTAGTCTTTAATTGCATTATCGACCATATTTCTTTTCTACCTTATGCATGTAATATCAAAACATAAACTTAATTGCATGTAAACATTCATAGAAATATTCATGAAATGTAGTTACACATGACACAAGAATTGGTAACGCAAAAATCCCAGTTAGAAGGTAAAAACTGCAGTGGGGATGAAGCCCACAAAGCTTCACTATCTACAGAATGGAAGGTTCCAGTTAAGGCTACAAGTGCGATCACTTCTGATGATCTTACCCTATTAGGAGTAACATTTTAGACTAGTTAGGTCTACTCGGTTAAGATATTTTAACAACACTATTAAGTGTGCACTCAGTTAAGAGATTTACAATAAGACTATTAAGTCCACCTTCTTAAAGGATTTCTTCTATTTGCTACAATTTTTAGAGAGTAGTCAAAAATACTTGTTGACCTGATAGTATGCAATCTTGAATTGATGAATATAGATCCTTTAATTTCACAAGATATATGTATCACCTATAGTGATTGATTAATACCTTTGTTCTACTTGGTAGCCTTGAATCTTGTTCTTCATAACTGAATTCTCTCTTTTGTTTCCTTCTGCATGAAACTCTCTGTCTAATCCATAGATGTCTTCTGTGGCTACAATCATTATTGTCTGATTGATTACTACATCTATTTATACAATTTATTGACCTAATTAGGTTTCAGGCTTTACAATAAAAACTCTATGATCAAAGGTTTACAACTTGACCTTGATCTCCTAGTTTGCATGTTTACAATCAGTTAGACTAATTAAAACAATTACATATGCTTTACTTGTTCCTCAAGAATTGGTTTTATAGCTAAGCATAAAGCTAATTATAAAACTAAAGTGTTTTATATGACGTGTATCTCAGATCCACTTTTCTTGGAAATAAAATTGTCTCTCGGTAGACTGGTGCTCGGGTTGCTCTGTAGTCTGTGCTCAGTGATGTCTCTAAACTGTCTATCAGTTTACTCTGTAAACTATGCTCTCGGCTTACTCTGTAAACTATTTGTCGGTGATAGTCTGATTTTGGTGTTCACTATGCTTCTCTGTTACAGTGACCTCTGTACTTAACTGTTTCAGTGACCATTGTATTTTACTGAATGTTGTCACTCGGTGATCATGTAACCGATAGTACAAAAAAAATTTCCTTGTATACTAATGAGAAATATGATCCTTTAGGATTATCATATAATTTTCATAAAATAAAGAACAATAAAATTTGTAGATTATAATGAAAGAACCTATTAAATCACATTTTTTGCATTAAAAAAATCACATTCACATGTCAAATTCTAGCATGTCTAGAAATATGCATTTAATCTTGAATTAAATTTATAAACACCAAAATAAGGAAGAAGGTTGATGGTAAATAAAGCCCAAATAATAAATTTTCTATTGGAGTTGATGAAAAATAGCAACCCATAGCTCCCAAGAATCACCTACATGCAAACACCTGTCACAGAAAGAGAGAAGCAAAAGCTATGAAGGCCAGAAATAACAAATCTGTGGAAGAGGAAACATGCTCAATTTATTCAATACTAGAATACAAAATAAAAGATGATTCAAGATCAATATTGATTGATTACAATGAATTGATTACAAAAAGCAAAGAGAGCAAACCTTATAAAAGGTGATCAAAACACTAAAAATTAATAATAGAATTAATTATTATATGCCTAAAGTTTAGCTTAAGTGAACTAGAGATAATAAGTGACATTAATAATTAAATCAAATTATTTAGTTAATAAGTGAATTAACTTATTACTCTAACACCCCCCCTAAGATAAACATAGGGAGAAGCTAAAAACCTAGAAACAACTACTGAAAGTACGAAATGGGTCTCGACAACAAGGCGTGATCAAGTACCCAAGTATAAAAATCTTTGTAAAGAGGAGAAAAGGATAAAACCAAGTGGGAAAAACCCCTCTCCAAAAAGAGATAAAACTTAGTGAAGGACTAGAGAAGCCTATAAACTAGAAAATGTCCCATAAAATAGGAACAAAGGAAGAACATGTAAAACACCTCTAAGTATGAAACTACAAACACTGTCAAAGAATAAATGTTGGAACCTCCACTGTAATAGAACATGATCAGGTAGAGAAGACCATAAATAAATCCTAAAGAGTTTATCAATTGAAGATGGAATGATGCCTCCAAAATAGGAATGAAAGAGTGTCCATATGGTAAATGATCCATCCCACCAAAATGCGTAGGTACCCAGCTACTGCATCTGCCTAGTATGTAGGAACAAATACTAAATACATATAGATCACTCTGTCAAACCAAGAAAGAATTAGAACCAGAAAGAGATACCTCCCCATAATGTTGAGCAGGGAGAGGCATGACATATACACTGAACTAGACTGCCAAGAATAACTACATGATGAAGAGCCAAGAACATAGAAAGTGCAATAGAAAGTAAAAATACATAAAAAGGATGGTGTTGTGGAAGGATCACTCTCTTGAAACACATCATGAGGATAATGTCATGGAAGGAAAACTCACTTTAAAAAGGTAAGATAAACCCCCTGTTATTACTCTAAAATTTTGGAAAAATTTGGAGTGACTATACTGAAAATTTCTCTAAGGCTAGATGAATAACCCCAAAAAACTTGCAGAGAAGGCTTATTTTGAATGCTTGTAAAAATATGACCTGATGATTTGTATGAGGTACCACTTGGGATATGTATTTAAAAATTATCATGGAGTAAATGTAATGGGTTACAACTTTCAAATATCAGATTTGATGAGTTTTTGAGATAGTTGTTTAAAGGTGTTTACACAAATCTGCATTTTTGCACAGTGCTTGATTACAGAAAATGACCTACTTTGCATGCTAGCATATTTGGACAGATAAATTTTCATGATATAAGGATTATTGCAAGATTTCTTAGGCATGAGAGAGAATCTATGTTTCCATTTTCAGATCCCCATGAGCTCATTTGCATAGTTTTCTCAAGCTAATCTATTTGCAATTAATTATGATTCCCAGATTTGAAAGTGCAGAATTATTAAGTTGCCGACTTTGAGGTGTCACAACTTGCACCCGGTTGAATGAAATGGAAAATTAAATATTCCATTTTATTTTAATCATGTAAATGTGTTACCATGAAGATTCTAAGGCCATGATGAATCCGTTTGGGCAGTTTGCCAATCTGATTATGTTTACAAATTCTAACATTTTAATGCAGATCAGTTGTACAGTTTAGTTGGAGGCCTTGTTCATGGTGTTATATCTTGAATACCATGATTGGTCATATCAATAAAATGGTACCCCCACATTGTAGACCAAATTTTCCTTAAGTTTTCAAAGTCTCAGATCTTGAGCGTTTTGTATGCACACTTCCCCAGATTCTTTTCATTTGTAGAAATCAGTATTCCTCGTCTTCTTGTTCTATATTTCCAAGTGCCTACTTTCAAGGGGCTGCCAAATGTGTCTGGTTGATTTTCATGAGACAACTATCTATACTCATGCTCTCCATATAACATAATTCCAATATCAAGAAGCTCAGGTCTTCAGGAGGTCGCTTGACTTGTTTTCAAAGTCACAACTAGATTAGTTTTATTGTTACTTGGCAGTGTAATTTGCAGAATAGTTCTAAAGAGGTGACTTGGCCTTTTAAAATCTTTTAACATGTTTAGTTTCATCTTGTGTCACTTTTCAATATGGAAGAGTGTTATCCATGGAATGTGTGTGCCCAGCGCCACATTTTGGTTACTTAAATTTGTCAGTTTTTAAGGCCAGTTGCTGTTAATGAGACCAATTTGTAGAGTTGTAATAAGTTGTTTTTAATAGTCACTTGTTCAATGCTTCATGTTTTGATTGTGAAAAAATCCATGATTGGGTAATTCGAGGCAAGAAAGGCTGTGATTACAAGGGATGTTTTCTATTCAGACTTTCTAACACTTCCTATTTTGGAGGATGTAGTATTAGCATTAAAGAAGCTATCCAATATAGAAGTTGGGGTTCAAGGTGGTTATCCAGAAGCTAAATGTTTTTTCCTTTCAATTGGACATACTGATGTCATCTTGTCAGTACCACGTGTAGTTGTTGTTGGAGATTTGATTCTGAGCAGTTGATTGATTGTATGTTTGTCATTGATGACAACATATAATACACAGTAGTAATTTTGTATGTACTTATCTAAATGATGATATAAATACTTGCGTGGATAGATACATGTTTTTGACATGTTTATTATGTTATGTTCATACACGCAGACCTAGATATGATGTTTTGGTAAAGTTATGTAATTCTGTTATTGACAGTTACAGTTTTGGAAGTATAATTGTTTAGGGACGACATATATAACATGTTTCTTGAGTTGTGCCTATCTTCAGGATATGCATGTGTATATTCATGTTTAGTTATGATTTTATGATATTCATCTAAAGGTGCCAAATGTGTTTCAAGAAGATTGCAAAGTTAGAGTTAATTTGGTGAGGCTGACTTAGTGAAGCATCACGTCTATTCAGTTTAGACTTGCATGGTTGTACTTAGCTTGCATACTTAGTAGAGCCGACAAGGATGTTATGAAGAGTTGTCTTACAGGTCCCATGATCTTATACTTTGAGATAGATACTTATAGAAAGTCAATTTTGATACGCCAAGTGTGAATGATACGAAAAGAGAAGAAAGATGTACAGAGAAGATTATCAGAGTTGGTTCATTCATCAAGAGTCTATGTGAAGAAGAAGTGAAAGATTGTAATACACTGGAGCTAATCAAGATAGTAGGTCTACTCTATAGTTCATCATCAGATATAGTGGATATCTATTATACAAAAGGTTGTAGCCTTCACGATCAAGCAGTGAGCTTTTGGACAGTGACTCCACCACCCCTAACAGGGTTATTTGTAAAAGACTCCTAATAGGGTCTAACCCTTAACCAGGTCAATATACTTATTGCATTGTAAATTACAACTCCTAACAGGGTTGAGATATCTTCTAATAGGGATTACTATAATCAAGTATCGTTCATTGTGGGTGCTAATTCTCGCCAGGGTTTTTACCATTTGGTTTCCCTATAATCAAATTGTGTGTTGTGTACCGTGTTATCTGATTATGCATTTACTTTGTTTTATTCTAAAGTTAAAGAAGAAAAGAATTAAAGTTATTGATAACTGATTCACCCCCCCCCTCTTAGTTATCCTTTGGGACTATTCTAACAATTGGTATCAGAGCCAAGTGCCTTGGAGAAGAAGCCTAATAGCTTAAGGTAGATCAAATGTCTTACTTCAGAAAAGAAAGCCCTAAGTT
>MU227125.1:703324-743168 GCA_018584345.1 Thuja plicata
TCTGAGGTTGAACATAAGATTGGAATGATCTTGACTCTATTGCCCATGGTAGAATAAGGCACTGGTCTAATCATTATTTGGATTATAGTTATTCAGTTCATTGTTTATATTTTTGTGATATCTTATCGATATGTTCATTTCAAATTACATACACATTTACTGAATATTATTTCAATTACTTAAAGTATTTCAGTTTACAGTTCATGATATATTGATTTCAGTTATATTTATTTCAAGTTCCTTGCCATACTTTGAGAGACGGAAGTTTGAGTTCCATACACAGGTTATCTGCTATAAAAATCCTGTTCAGGTGAAGGTTCACCCACCTTGGTCCTGCAGAGCCAGAAGCGTAGGGGAAGAGGATCATAATCGATCATTCCCATTAGTTGGCCAAAAATAATTGGATTTCCCATCATTAGAATGGCAATTCCAAAGGAAATTCAATTCAACATTTTTGGGCACCAACACGCCGAAAAAAGGAGGTCTCAAAAATGGCTCACAACTGCATGACCGAGGTAGTCACTTAGTCACAATGGTTTGATGAGGTGACCAAAATGGTGCACGAGCTCACGACCAAGCGAGTCACGTAGTTGCCCAGGATTTTTGATGGAGAAAAAATGGTGTGCGAGTGAGTGGCCGAGCTCATCGCACAGTCGTGCAGTAGGCAATCACATAGTTGCGCAGGAGAAATTGGTTCTTTGCACAGTCGCGCATGATCTCCAAGATGACCAAAAGGGCTTGTGAGTGTGCGACCAAGATATTCGTGCACTCGCACAAGATTTGCAGTGGATTAAAAAAGTGTTGCTACTAAGCGATCAAGGCTAGTCACGCACTCACAGAGGCTATGCAGAGGTGGATTTTTAGAGACAACTAGGAGGTGACACTTGGTGAAATCTGGAGACTTGCATAGGAAAAGGGAAAAAATGAGTTAAATAATCTATGCATAATATAAAATCAAAGTTAAATTTGCAGAATGATATAGTTTAGACTATATTGAAAAAATTCATAAAATTTAAATGATGCACAAGCAAAAGAATTATTTCAACAGATGGTCAGATTTTGTACAGACATATAAGTGTCATATATCAACGGAAAGCTGACAGAACAAGGATTTTAATTTTGAGATCAGATTTGATGTAGGACTCCACCTGTTCAAGAAATTTTAGTTTGAATGCAATAGGGACATATGTCACCAGTGGAAGAGATTTTGAGAGATGAATCATGATTTTAGTTGAGGAAAGAAACAGTTTCAGATATTTGGGGAAAAGGACAGGTGTCAGTGATTGAATTTATTCTTCTCATTTCTCTATATCTCATATTCTTCTCAATTGTACAGAGATGGTGAAATTAATGTTGCAAGGAAGCTTTCTGATTTTGTGTGTCTGGTTTTGAGTCCTTTGTTGTGTAAATGTATTGAATCAGAAGTTTTTAAAGAAAAGAAAATGGAATCCCTTTCCATTATTTGGCTGATGTCTTTGTGTTTGATCCTGAATCTTTGTGTATTAATTTGTAAGGCATTTTAGTGCACCAGTTATAAGGTAGTTGTGAATTTGTGTTTTAGTTTCTTTCAAGGAAAGAGTAAATATTATAGACAAGTTCAGAGGTTTCAAGGTTGGATATGAATCTGATGTCCAGGTGTTGGAGTGAAAAGAGTGAAATGTAAGGTGCTTCATTTGGGTCCTGTGTGTTTGGATTTAGAGGGTTTTCTATGAATGTATGTTTATATGATGTTGTTGCCTAATAGACAAGGTACTGGTCTTTGCTTCTTTATGCAGTTGTCATCATCAAATTATAAAATATCAAATCATTTTTACTTTTCTATTTAAAGAGCTGTGAATGATTGTCAGATCAATTGTGATGGGCAGGAATCCATCCCATGATTCACTAAAAGAGTGAATCCAATAGGTACACCTGCCTAAGCCTTTGAGCTCAAACTGTAGGAGGATTGTTTGATCCTTGTTAATTATCCTTATCCTTGACAAGGTTAGGGAAAAATGCTAACAGAATGGTGACTCTACTAGAGAATGGTTGTAATCATTCATGTTTAAATCCGTGCTAGAATCTCTAGTTTTGAAAGAAAGAGTCAAGTAATAGAATCTGGAAGTTGTTCCATATTTATGGAATATTACCTTAGAGGTGTTTTTATTGCATTAATTATAAATAAAATTGTGTGGCTTTGCTGGTTGGAGAGAACCCATAAATAATATATATATGTCAAATGGTTTTCATTGTTTGAAGATTTTCCTCTGCAAGGAGGTGGTGACTCTATGAGAAAAGCACCCGATGGATCTATGAAGAAGGATCTAGATCTGCCAAATTTCTAATCAAAGAAATAAGAGTACAATCTACAATTGTATTCCCAGGTAATCCTCATGTTTTTTATGCAAAAGAAAAGTTTCCTCAATAGGTGAAGAAGTTAATAAAAAAGGGGAAAATAGTTTTGAATTCTCTCATACTTTTTGGTTCAAAAGATTCAAATATCAAATTAGAAGTATGTTGTTATTTTAAAAGGAAGATGGTTGAAGTTGCAAGGTTCATGTAAAAAATTTCTGGTATATGCATGATTTGTTTAAAAATATGTCAGAAGTATCATATATGATTTCACAAAAGGCGCAGCCAATAATGAATTCTTGCAGAAACTTTTCTATGGAGAGATATATGCCATTATGCTTTGATGGCATTCATGGTTCCCCAAATGAAATTCCTACTGATATTAGGAATTATTTACAAAAGTTTGAGGGGAAACAATCAGATTCAACATGTAAGCATTTGCAGGAATTTGCTGATCTGATGGGCGATTTTGAAATTTACCATGAAGATGTTTTCATGAAGTTGTTGGTTTAGACTTTGAAAGAAGATGCCAGGGATTGGTTTTATTCCTTACCAATAGGTTCTATTTCTTCATGGGAAGAGTTGAGTTTATCTTTCATGGAGTAGTTTGCTGAAAGAATAAGTGCAAGTGATGTGTTGAAAAAACTAATGGAGATTGAGATTGAAAAAGATGAATTAGTCCCATTATTCAACAATAGATTTGCAAAACATTAAGTGATATTCCAAGAAGCCATAGGCCCAATGATCAAGTGTGTTTAGTAATTTATTTGGGTGCTTTTGGTAAAACTATGAGTTACTTGTTGAGAGACAAAGAGCCTAAGACTTTACATCAGGCTTTTATGACAACAATGAAATTTGAAATATGGAATTGCAAAAGACTTTCTATCTATTGGAATTCACTGTCATAATGCATCAAATACACTAGAGAGATGTGGGTCAAGAAATGAATCTCAATGCAAAAATATTTTTGTCTATGCTAACTTTACTAATTATGGTTTAAATTGTGGTTCAAAGCAAAATGTGGAAAGTAAAAAGGGTGCAAGTGTTCCATTAGATGATGAGTTTGCAGCTTCAAGTAATGAAGTCCTATCAAACTTTGCTGATGTTGAAGAGGATGTATGTATCTTACACTCTTATGAATATCAGGAGGATGTTGAAACCTATGTTTCACAAGAGAATGATCTGTTGGAAGTTGTTGATTCGTTGCTATTATGTGAGCATAGTGTAGCATGGGAAGATAAGAGAATTTGTGGAAATGAATGCAAATCAACATGTGAAGGTAAGAGTATCTTCACCAATTCTGAAAATAATCTTTTACATTCGCATGATACAAATGAGTTTGGCATTAAGAGCTTTGAAATGGATTTGGTATCAAAACTTAAGGAAAGATGGATAGTAAATGATGGTATTCCTTATGAGATGGAGTATGATACTATCTTGCAAATTTATCATGATATTATGAATGAAAATAAGAATGAAGATCAATTAGTTGAGTTTTTTCAGTCAAAGGGTAAAGTGCTACATGTGTATGTTGTTGAAATCCCTTCTTTTAATGATAATATGCTTCAGCATATGAATTGTTTGTGTAATGAAAATCCTACACATGATGAGAAACTTGAGGACGATTGGTGTCTTTCCCCATCTCCTCTGGTTGAAGAAGGTAGTATGAATTTTTCATCCACTTCTTTTCCCAATGATAGAGGTGTTGAATCTATTTATAATGATATCTCTGATTTTGAATCATATGCTAAAAGTGATTATGACAGTGATTATGACAGCAGGGGTACTAATGCCTTCAAAGTTTTTATTAATGATGCATTTGATGAGGACATTGATACGAATCAGCCATCTCTTTGTTACCATGTTCATATGGGAGAAAAACATGGTGTTGTTAATCCATTATTTGAGGAATACATTGAGTTTCTAGATTTGGTTTATTTTGATTTCAATGTTGAAAATGTGTCAATATGTAGTAAGAAATCAGATTGTGTCTCTTCCTGGGTTAAAATTGATTGTGAGTGTGAAGTTTCATTTGATGAGTCCATTGTTCCATGTAGCGAGCAGGACTATGATGTTGATCAGCTGGCTCCTTGTGATCATGTGGGTAATTTGCAAGTGGAAGAGGTTTTCAATCCATGTTTTGAGGAGCATGTTGATATGTCTTTCCATTTTGAATTTTTTCTAGATTTTAGTATCCATGGCTTATGTGAGTATGAGTCATTTAGCTTCTTTATGGATAAGTCAGCTAATGAGAATGTAATACAAGTGGAGTTTGATGTTTCTTATGATGATGCATTTCCTCATTGTCATGGTTCATAATCTTTGATATTTGCTTATGTGAAGAATGAGTTTCATACTTTTGGTTATGATGACTCCAATGGAACAAATTCTTAAGGCATAACAGGAATTGAAAATAAGGCATTCTTCATTTTTTTGTGATTCCTGGTGAATTTGAGCAGCAAGTGTACAAGTACATTTTCATTTTGATATTTATATGCCAAGAAGAAAATCATATTTTTGATAGAGGCAAGTAATGATTTCATTTGAAGAAGGGCTTGAGGTTTTTGTAAATAATGTATATATTTGTTTAGTCTCTTTCTTTTAAGTTGTGTGTGGTTTGTGTTTTTCAATAAGGATTCCCAGTTTGAGAAGTTTTGAAGTCAAGAGGAAGAGAAAAATCTGATTTGTTTTTTGAATGGTCTTCTATACCAATGATTTTGAATTCTCTTCATGCCCACATGGGGCATGCATCCCCAGATAGATCCACTATTAGTACTCTCAAATTTTGGAAAAATTTGGAGTGACCATACTGAAAATTCCTCTAAGGCTAGATGAATAACCCCAAAAAACTTGTGGAGAAGGCTTATTTTCAATGCTTGTAAAAATATGACCTGATGATTTGTATGAGGTACCACTTGGGATATGTATTTAAAACTTATCATGGAGTAAATTCAATGGGTTATAGCTTTTAGATATCAGATTTGATGAGTTTTTGAGACAATTGTTTAAAGGTGTTTACACAAATCTACATTTTTGCACAGTGCCTAATTACATCAAATGACCTACTTTGCATGCTAGCATCTTTGGCCAGATAAAGTTTCATGATATAAGGATTATTGAAAGATGTTTTAGGCATGAGAGAGAATCTTTGTTTCCATTTTTAGATCCCCATGAGTTCATTTGCATAGTTTTCTCAAGCTAATCTATTTGCAATTAATTCTGATTCCCAGATTCAAAAGTACAGAATTATGAAGTTGCTCACTTTGAGGTTTCAAAACTTGCACCCGGTTGAATTAAATGGAAAATTGAATATTCCCCTATATTTTAATCATGTAAATGTGTTACCATGAAGATTCTTAGGCCATGATGAACCTGTTTGGGCAGTTTTCCAATCTGATTCTGTTTACAATTTCTAACATTTTAATGCAAATCAGTTGCACAGTTTAGTCAGAGGCCCTATTCGTGGTGTTATATCTTGAATACCATGATTGGTAATATCAAGAAAATGGTACCCCCGCATTGTAGACCAAATTTATCTTAAGTTTGTAGGGTCTCAGATCTTGATGGTTTTATATGCAGACTTCCCCAGATTCTTTTCATTTGCAGAAATCAATATCGCTCATGTCTTCTTGTTCTCTATTTCCAAGTGGCTACTTTCAAGGGGCTGCCAAATGTATCTGGTTAATCATCATGAGATGCCTATCTGGACTCATACTCTCCATATAACATAATTCCAATATCAAGAATCTCGGGTCTTCAGGAGGTTGCTTGACTTGTTTTCAAAGTCACAACCAGATGAGTTTTATTGTTACTTGGCAGTGTAATTTGCAGAATAGTTCTGAAGAGGTGACTTGGCCTTTTAAAATCTTTTGACCTGTTTAGTTTTTTCATGTGTCACTTTGCAATATGGAAGAGTGTTAACCATGGAACGTGTGTGCCCAGCGTCACATTCCAATTACTTGATTTTATCAGTTTTTAAGGCTAGTTCCAGGGGCCAATTGCCATTAATGAGACCAATTTGCAGAGTTGTAATAAGTTGTTTTTAATAGTCACTTGTTCAATGCTTCATGTTCTGATTGTGAAACAATCCATGATTGGGTGAGTTGAGGCAAGAAAGGCTATGATTACAAGAGATGTTTTCCATTCAAAATTTCTAACACTTCTTGTTATGGAGGATGCAGTATTAGCATTAAAGAAGTTGTCCAATATAGAAGTTGGGGTTCAAGGTGGTTATCCAGAAGTTGAACGTTGTTTCCTTTCAGTTGGACATACCGATGTTTGATGACATGTTATTGATTGAATGTTTGATAATGTTAAGTTGAATATAATGCAAGGCATTAAATCATTTAATGGTTTGTATTGTCATTGATGTCAAATTGATATCATATGTATGGTCGTGTACATAATGCCAAAGACTTCAGAGAATCAATGGAACAAAGGTTATGCTTTCAACAATACATAAAAGTCAAGTATTCACTAAGTGATAGACAACATCAACGGAGTGCACACCATTGGAAAAGGAAAAAAAGAAAAGTCACAATGATACCCGATGAGTAGAAGGCAGTGTTGCTTGATGAAGAAAAACCACAGGATGCCCGATGAGCTGAAAATAGAGTTGCCCGACGCGTAAAAATCCAATGATGCCCAATGGACAGAGATCCCAAAGCTATCTGGAGTCACACCGATGGAACTATCAGTTGTCACCAATGAATAGCTGAAGAGTTGACCAACATAACAAAGAGTTCAGAAAATGACAAAATATCTAGCTGGCAAGAGCTAAAGATAGACTTAACTGGTTGTTTTCTTTGTTTTATTCGACCAGAGTTAAATGATTGATTTAAAGATGATTTGTACAGTTGGCATGAAGATAGCTACGAGACAAATCAGGAGTTATTCTTTAAATCTAATTGGCTGAATTGTTTTTCACGCCAAGAATCAAGAATTAAGAAACAATGAATATCATGTCTATATAAGAGACAGGCTTAATTCACTTTGATTATTACATTCATGAAAAAGGGAATAAGGGGAGTGAATGAAAAGAGGATGCTAAAGAGAAACTAATGAAGAACAACTTCATGTAGTACTGATCAATCAAGCTAAAGGAGAGCTATGGAATTCTATAGACACCGACGAACAGTGAGCATAGCATTACATAGAAAAATGTGTGGAGAACAAAATAATTGAATTGATACATTGATCAGAGAGGTAATGTACTTAAATAGATCTAAAAATCTGCAATTCAAGTTGCATTAGAAATAGGTCATATTGTTTCAGTTTAACCATTGAAGCATCAAGTTTCTTAAGAGAGCAGGACTTAACAGTCTTCTATATATTAAGGTACATCCCAAGGAGTTCCAAAAAGGTTGATTCATGAAAGTAGCATTGGATATTCCCGCTGCCTATTGACAGTCTAAGAGAGAGGTTGATTCAAGGATGGCAGCATTAGATGCCCGATACTAAGTGACAACCTATATGTATAAAATCCTCTAACAAGGTCACACCTAATAGTGTGTTTGTAACCTTTAACAGGGTTGGCTCCTAATAGGGCTCACTTCAGAAGAGTAAAAATTTGGGGTATCGTTCCTAGTGGTTTTTCCTCTTAACAAGGTTTCCACGTTAAAATCCATGTGTTATATGTGTGTATGATTCTTTTCTTTACTATTTTGTATCTTACATAATTCATTCTAGATATATCGGTATACTCTGCATATTTACTGTATTTTGGTAAATAGATGACTGCTTATCGGTAAACATTAAGAAGAAGGTTTAACAGAGAAATCCGACAAGTAGTAAATTGATATAATTTATTCAAGGCATTCATCTTGTAGGACAAAAGATAACTTGAGAAATAATTAGTGGTTATAAGAGTTAAAGGGTTGATTTAAGGATTAATTTTTGAGGCCACTGATTCACCCCCCCACTCTCAGTTATTACTAACAATTGGTATCAGAGCTTATGTGCTTAGACGGAAGGTTTCAAGACCTAAGCCAAGGATCACAAGATGAACATACGAGATGTACCCAAGTTGAACAAAGATAAATTTTCTTCATGGCAGAGTAGGATAAGACTCCACTTATCGGGTATTGGTAATGATGTTACATAATTCCTAGAAACTGAATATGTGTTTCCCACAGGAGCACCAACAGTTGAACAAATGAGAGAGAAGCATGAACATAACGCCATGATGATAGAGCTTGCTTCGTCACTCTCTGATGCTAAATTTGAAGATGTCAAAGAATGCAAAACTGCAAAGCATATGTGGGACAAATTGAAGCTTGTACATGGTGGTGATAGAAATGTTTTGAGAGCCAAGGTAGAAAGCCTTAGAGGAAATTTTTATGATCTAAAAATGAAATAAGTAGAAAACATCACTCTGTACATCACAAGAATTAAAGAGGTAGTCAATGTTATCTGAGGATTTGGAGGTGTACTAGAAGAAGATATAGTGGTAAGTAAATTCTAAGAACCTTACTGCCTACTTATGCTATTAGAGTATCTGCCATTCAAGAAATAAGAGCAGTAGCAAATAGCAATGTTACTCTAGATAGTTTAATTGGAAGACTGATTTCATTTGAGATGAATAACTTTGATAATAGTGTCTTACCAAACATAGAGTCTGCATTCAAAACTTCTATGAGAATAAGTAAATCAAGTCGCAAAAACACTATGAGAAAAGAGAGTGATAGTGAAAATGAAGAAGATGATCTTGATGAAATTGAAGCACTTATGGCCAAAAGAATGCAAAGAGGCAAAGGTAAATACAAAGGTAAATTACCACTTGTTTTTTTTAATTGCAAAGAGATTGGACACTTTGCTGCAAGATGTACTAACAAAAGAAAAGATGACAGAAGTAATGAGAGATCTTTTAAGAAGAAGTCTGACAGAGGTGATTATAGAAGCTACCGACAATTAGAAAGAAGAGATACCCAAGACTATAAGGACAAAGGAAAGAAGGTCAGCTACCTAGAAAAATGCAAGGATGATGATACTGACACCGAATTTGATGAAGACATCGAGATGGTTTTTGTGGCTGTAAAATATTATTTAGATGATGATGAAGAAAGGTACGTAGAAACAAATCTCATATCTAAAATTAGAAAAAATGATATTTGGATCACAGATAGTGGCTGCACTCATCATATGACTGGTGATAAGCAAAATTTTGAGACTTTTGAATACTACAAGGATCAGTAAGAATGGGAAATGACACACCTTGTCCAGTTGAAGGTAGAGGAACAATAATGTTGAATAACCAGATAAAGTGTGACAATGATTATTGGGTAAATGGATAGAATTATAATCTATTGAGTCTTTCTTAGTTGAATAATTTAGGTCACAAAGTTGCATTTGAAAATAAGAAGGAAAATACCTTCAACAAATCTAGAAATTTGATTGGTACCGGTGAACAGACTAAAAGTAACTTATTCTATCTAAATGATACTGACTCCACTTGTTTGATTGCTACAAATGAAGACATATGGTTATGGCACAAAAGACTATGTCATGTGAACTTTGACAACATGATAAATATTAGCAAAAAGAGAAATGTCAGAGGCTCATCGAGAATGACCAAGCCCGACAACATCATGTGTAAAAACTATTAAAAAGGTAAAATGACAAAGTCCAGTTTCAAAAGAAAAACCCATACATCTGATGCAATTCTAGAATTAGTCTATGCTGATTTATGTGGACCTATGAGGACAAAGAGTTATTATGGAGATAGATATTTTATTCTCTTTGTTGATGATTACTCTAGAATGATGACAGTTATGTTTCTAAAAGATAAATTAGAAGCATTTAAGATGTTTAAATGGTATAAGGCTATGGTAGAGAAATAAATTGGTAAGGATCTAAAATGTTTGAGATCAGATAGAGGAGGTGAGTTTATATTAGATGAATTCACTGACTTTTGTAATGAGCATGGTATAAAGAGACAGGTTTCTACACCAAGAACACCACAGCAAAATGGGATTGCTGAGAGAAGGAATAGATCAATAGTTGATTGTGCTAGAACACTAATGATAGAAAAAGGCATCACCCAAATATTCTGGAGGGAAGCTGTCAGTACTGCTGTTTACACACTGAACATAGTACAATTGAATAAAGACACCAAGAAGACACCTTATGAGCTATGGTATGGATACACACCCAATGTAAGTTATTTCAAAAATTTTGGCAGTCAATGTTATATCTTAGAAGATGATAGAAATGGAAAACTTGACTCCAAGAGTGATGAAGGAATTTTTCTAAGGTATTATACCAAGAGAAAGGCTTACAAATGTCTAAACAAATCCTCTAACAAAATTATTAAAAGTGCAAATGTAAAGATATATGAATTTGCAGAGAAGAATGAACAAGAAAGCACTAAAGAACCAGAGGACTACATTAAGTTCACTTACAATGAGGAACCTGACACTCTACCCTACCAACAATGTAGAGCTCCTGAGCTACAAATCATTTCTCCTGAGTATCAGGTTGCAAATAATGACAGTTAGGATAATGATCAAGATAATGTGCAAGGTGATGAAGAGAAAAATGAAGAACAAAACAATGATCAAACTGATAGACAAAGAATTGTACCTATACATGCAAGATATGTAAGAAGGAACCATCTAGAGATCTAGATCATAGGAGATAAGAAAGCTGGTACAAGAACAAGAAGTAAGTCTCTAAACTCAGGCTGTCTAATTTTTGAGTTTGAGCCCAAATCTATCAATGTTGCACTTGATAATGAAGAATGGATAAATGCTATGAATGATGATATTGAGCAGATTGAGAAAAACAAAACATGGTCACTTGCGCCAAGACCAAATGACAAGAATGTCATTGGTACAAAATGGATATTTAGGAATAAGATGAATGAGAATGGAGAAGTCACAAAGAACAAAGAAAGACTAGTATGCAAGGGGTATGCACAAGAGGAAGGTATAGACTATGGAGAGACCTTTGCACCCATTGCTAGGATAGAAGGAGTAAGAATATTACTTTCTTATGCTGCATTCAAAGGATTCAAAGTATATCAAATGGATGTCAAATCAGTATTCCTAAATGGAATACTTGAAGAAGAGGTATACATTAAGCAACCAGAAGGGTTTGTCGGTCCAGAAAAGAAAATCATGGTATGTAGACTTCACAAAGCCTTGTATGGATTGAAACAAGCTCCAAGAGCCTGGTATGAATGAATTCATTCCTATCTAATAAGTATTGGATTTGTAAGGACTAGTGAAAATAGTAATCTTTATTTAAAGGAAGATACTGATGCTAACACTTTGATTGCTGAAATATTTGTTGATGACATCATATTTGGAGGCAATGATATGCTATGCAAATCATTTTCTAATGAGATGAGCAAAGAGTTTGAGATGTCTATGTTTGGAGAAATCAAGTTCTTTCTTGGTCTCTAGATCATGCAATAAGGAGAAGGTATTTTCATTACATAGTCCAAGTACATCAAAGAGGTCCTGAAAATATTCAAGATGGAAGAATCCAAACCAGTTACAACATCGATGGCTACTGGATGTAAGTTGACAAAGGAGAACAAGACAACAGAGGTAAATTAGAATTTGTACAGATCAATGATTGGAAAACTCATGTATGTTGTACACACTAGACCAGATATTGCACATGCAGTAGGAATTATTGCTAGATTTTTTTCTAACCCTAGAGAATCACATATGACTGTTGTGAAAAGAATTCTACGATATCTAAAGAATACTGAGGAATTTGGATTATGGTATAGAAGAGAAGGCAAATTTTAACTTAAGGTATTTACCAACATTGATTGGGTTGGAAATCTTGATGACCCGAAGATCACAACTAGAGGATCATTCTTTATGGGTGACAAACTTGTCACATGGATTAGCAAGAAGCAAGGATGCATCTCTCAGTCTACTGCAGAAGTAGAATATGTTGTTACTACTGTAAATTGCTCAAATATTACATGGATCAAACAGTTGCTGGAAGGTATGTATATGAAGATCTCAGAACCAATGATTATTTATTGTGATAACACCAGTGCAATAAACATTTCCAAGAATCTAGTCATGCATGCTAAGACTAAACACATTGCCATCAAGTATCATTATTTAAGATAACAAGTTCAAGAAAAAGAGGTGATACTTGAGTATGTGCAATCAAAAGAACAATTGGCTGATATCTTCACCAAGCCACTGCCCAAGGATACATTTGAATACTTGAGAAAGAGACTAGGGGTCAAACCCTTGTCTACTAGTCAGTAAAATGATTGAAGGCTGCATCAGCCTACATAAAATCAAAATATCATTCATGTTGATGCAAGCAAAGAGATGAACTTTAAAAGATACATCTATATATTGTATAGTCAGAAAATGGAAGCACTTCCATGGTAGACTAGTTTAGCCTTTCAATTAGGTGGTTTGGGGTCATATAAAGAACCTTGAATGGGTTCTTGACTTTGACCTGGCTTTCCCCCTATTCTGCCTCCTTTTCCACTTCTTTCCATCCAGTTTTTGGCATCCTCGACTGCAGATATGAGGTTTTTGACCTCAAGGTCAGGGTCGACCTTTTGGGTCTATGTTGACCTTGACCTTGACCTAGGTCAAGGTTCAACTCAACCCTGACCTAGGTCAAGGTTGACCTCAACCTTGACCCAGGGTTCAAATCTCAGGGTCCCACAGTTTCTGGATGTCGGTCTTTGCAAAAAGTTATTTCCCGCTTTCGGGTCAGCTATTTTGGGTTCTGAAGCATTGATTCCTAAATTATATTTAACTTAGGTCCTCTCCTAGGGGTAAAGTCTTTAATAGAAATTTAATTCTCCTATTTCATCCTCCTTATAATATTTTGATCTAGTTTCATATAAAAAGAAGCCTTTCCCTCTCATTTTCTCTAAGTCTTCTAACTACAAAAAGCTCTAACCAAGATTTTGTCAAGAAGCAAAAGATTCAAGCATCCATTGTTCTACATGTTTCCAAGCTTTCAAGGTGTTCAAGTCTTTCTCAAGAATTCAAGCTCTCCATTGAAGACCAAGGATTCAAGATTTCAAGCCTTTGAAGGGATTTGGTTCAAGCATTCAAGATTCATCACTCAAACCCTAGATCTAGTCATCATGATGGTGTTATCTTCCTTCAAGATCCTTTGTGCATCCTCAAGACTCTTTCATCATCTCTTCAAGGTGGGTTCCAAGCATACAATCATAGAGTTTTATGGTTTCTAAAGTCCATAGTTTCATATTTACATATTTGTCTACATTTGAATTACATTGGCATATCTATTCAATATCATAGCTTCATTGTTAGATTCAATTCTACTACTTGCTAGCATTCTATGCTTTATTGATTTCAAGTTTAATTCCTAAATCAGGGTTTGAATAAGGAAAAACCCTCCCCCCAACAAAAAAATCTCTTTTTCTTGTAGGTACAGGTTCAGGACCGCAGATTTGAACCTATATTTGGATACCCTTTTCGGATTTCTTTTAGGCTCTATGAATAGATTTTTAGTCAAGGCTATGCAGGTCAAGGTTGACATTTGTGGGTCAAGGTTGACCTTTTTTATAAGACGGTGTCAAGTCGGAAAACAATTTCTAGGTTTTGTTTGTCTCTGTGTTCCGATTCTGGGTCATACTTCAGTTTTTCCAGAAACATTTTACAGACCTCAAAAAACAACATTCTTTGATCTGCAATATTTCAAGGTTAGTTTATTTCTCATATCTATTTCAATTCAAATCCTTAATCATTCAAAATCTATCACACATTTACATTCATTCACGCCACATTTTAAGAGGGAAACTTAGGATCTCCTTCTTTATTCTTATTTCCAATAGATTGATTCACATATGCATTGATCATTTTTGGGTTGATCAATTTGGATCCTTCCTTTGTGCATTTAAGAATAAAAGGGAACATCTTATCTTTCCCTCCACTCTAAACATTAAATGTAAGGTGATAGGTGATTTGAGTATCAAAACACTCTTATTCTATTAACATCATTTTCTACCTTACATTTTGGTGAACCCGCGATAGACAACTCTTTCTTTTTGGTGTTAGATTTGCATTTCATATTAGATCTCACATGCATATAGAAGTAGGTTTTATTTTATGCTCTTTCATTTATATTTCAAAATTCATAAAATAAAAAAATTACTTTAAAAATACAAAAAACATTTACATTTTTCATTGTATTCAAGATGTATGATTTTTGTTTTGAATACTTTGATGAGGATTTTGTAGCTAAAGAGGATAGATCCCCTAATGAGGTACACAGAAGTGAGGATGAAATTTTTTCAAATAAGATCTCCATTGATTCTATTCCTATTTTATCCTCCTCTACAATCTCTTCAATTGACCTTTACCATAGAAGTGAGTTAATGATATATGTTACTTCTTCTCCTAATATATGTCTTTTCTATGAGCCTACTTTAGAATATAATTCTTCCCCCTTTACGGATCAGGCTTTAGGCACTCCTACAATGTGCTTTATTTCTGAGGATAATCCTCCTATTTGGGATGAACCCTTGGATTTGGATGTTGATTACTCTCTTCCTCATGAAGCCACTGTGGATAATCCTCCTATTTGGGATGAACCTTTGGATTTGGATGTTGATTATTCTCTTCCTCATGAGGCCATTATGGGTGATTTTACTTTTTGGGATGAACCCTTGGATAAAGACATTAATTTATCTCTTTCTTGTGAAGATGATTTGATAAAAGAGGGTAATTTATTAATGGATGACATATTCATACATGATGATGACTCTTTTTCTAAAACACACTCCCCTTATACAAACATTTTAGAAATAGAAGAAAACATTATAGATGCTTTACCTCCATTTGAGATTCCTTCTAGTGATGAGGCATTAGAGGAGAATGATATGAATTCCCTTAATGCTCTCCCTCTTAGTAATGATCCTATGGAGAATCAAGCTCCTACCCCATCTTCTCCTAGGATGTATTCCTTTATTTTTCCTTCTTGTGAATCTATCAAACATACTAATGATGACATAGTGACTACTGAAGTTCCATTGACTCCTTTTGATATGACTTCTTATTATGGTCCTGGTTATCATTTACTAGTTAAACAAGGATTCCATACTCAAGGATGTGCTAAGAATAAACAAGGAATTCAAATGCCCTTATAGAATGGGGGGCATGAGCATTCTTATGGATTGGGATTTAATCCTCAACAACATATCAATGTTACCAACATCTCAAATAACATTATAAAACATGATGAACATATGAAGGAATTTGACCAAGAGGTTGTTCTGCCAAAACTCCTTCGTGCTAAGATAATTACTAGACCTAAACACAAAAAGAAACGTAGTCTATACTTGAAGATTCTTCCTTTTTATTTCTATCATAGATTTCATGATCACTCTAATGAATATCAAGCATTAAATTATAATATTAGGCAGCCCATTGATAGTAAAGTTATTTATATATCATGTGGCAATAAGTTATATTTCAATCCTATTTTCTCTAAATAACATTTATGTTCCTATTATGGAACTCCATATTATGTAAACAATGTTAGCCTAATTTTTGGGGGCTCTTGTCTTGCATAGTATTGTGAGCGATATAATAGGTCCCCTTTCATCCTTGTCCCTACACTTGGGGGGTAAGGATTCCATCTCCTTCTTTTCTATCTTTTCGGGATCCACTTTCCCTTGGTTAAGCAATATTTATCTATTGTGTGATATCCAATCATACATGAAAAATTTTGGTTTGCATTAAGGATCTATGTCTTTGATTATATATAACCTATTTTTTTGTTTGACATTGGGTTTCCATGGTTGATAAATCTCTCACTTTGGAAACTGAATAGTGTGCTATCCCTCATAAGGGTTACTTTCTCACTTCTTGTATGATACCTCTTTTCTATGAAATCTCTTGATATAATTTGATATATCCCTTGCCTTCACACCTAGGGGGAAAGGTATTTTCCTTCTTCCTTTATCTATGGAGCTACTTTCCTTAGCTTAGTGGCGTGTGTTTATCATAAAAAATTATTTCTTTATAAAGATTTTTATTTTGACTATTGATACCCTATTATATGAGAGGTGATTGTCCTAGGTCATCACCTCTTCTTTATTTTGAAAACTATGTTTCTAATAAACTCTTGCTCTTGCTTTGGGTAAGAGTTTAACTCCTTCATTCCGAGATTCCTCTTCCTCTTCATTGTAGGGGGCTAGATGATTGAATCTTAGGTCTCTCTTTTCTTTAGAAGATGACATTTTATCCTAAGCACTCCTTTATGGTGAGGGTCTTGTTGATAAGATCTCTTCCTCTTTGAGGATCCTTTTTCCATAAGTGACATATCCATTTCATGATTATCTATGTTCTTGGATGTAAGGGTCAAGACACTTCACTAAGAATATGGTATATATTATTGTCAAGATGGATATCTCCTTACCTTGTGAAGTAGGTATCCTCTTTTCTCTTCCTTATCCTGCCTAGTGGGTAGTCATGATAAGGAGGGGGGCATATATAGGGTCTCCCTTGTATTATATTTTACATTAATTTACATTTTGCAGCATGCTAAATCCTTTGAAGGTAATGCACACAAGTTTCTAAATCCTGAAGAGATACGCATTTTTACTTTTATTTTTGCTAAATCCTTGGAAGGTAACGCACACAAGTTGCTAAATCCTGAAGAGATATGCATTTTTACTTTTATTTTTGCTAAATCCTTGGAAGGTAACGCACATAAGTTGCTAAATCCTGAAGAGATATGCACCCTTTTATTTTATAATATGCTAATCCTTGAAAGGTAACGCACATAAGTTGCTAAATCCTGAATGGACACATATTTTATATTCCATAGTGATACAAGAATGTGGATCTATGTATATTTTAAAAGTCGTTAGAAGACGCATTATAATTACAAGCACAGATTATGGGTGAACCTGTTGGGCTCTCCCTCCTTGGTAATTCATAGTAAGATGGGCATCTTACTAGGTGAGATAATCACTTTTTCTTTTCTTTCTTTTCGCTTTCATGCTAGTAGGATTAGATCATGAAGCTATGTTATCTATAGTGTTTCTCTTGTCTTCCTTATGTAATCATGTATGTTTCTATGATTGATTGCTCTTTACTTTCATATCTTTAAGTGTATATGTTGAGTAAGAATCCTTGGTCTATTGGCTCATGTCCTTGACTTAGTGATATTCTACTTCATTGCGATCCACCAGTGTCTTTCTTCTAACTTTATCATGAGCATGTTTTATTTCTATACTCCCGCTAAAGTGGGGGCTAAATGTATAGTCAAAAAATGGAAGCACTTCCATGGTAGACTGGTTTAGCCTTTTGATTAGGTGGTTTGGGGTCATATCAAGCACCTTGAATGGGTTCTTTAATTTGACCTAGCTTTCCCCCTATTCTGCCTCCTATTCCACTTCTTTCCATCCAATTTTTGGCATCCTGGACTGCAGATCTGAGGTTTTTGACCTCAGGGTCAGGGTCGACCTTTTGGGTCTATGTCGACCTCAACCCTGACCTAGGTCAAGTTTGACCTCAACCTTAACCTAGTTCAAGGTTGACCTTGACCTTGACCCAGGGTTCAAATCTCAGGGTCCCACAGTTTTCAGATGTCGGTCTTTGCAAAAAGTTATTTCCCGCTTTCGGGTCAACTGTTTCGGGTTTCGAAGAGTTGATTCCTAAATTATATTTAACTTAGGTCCTCTCTTAGGGGTAAAGGATTTAATTAAAATTTAATTCTCCTATGTCAGCCTCCTTAGAAGATTGTGCCCTAGTTTCATATAAAAGGAAGCCTTTCTCTCTCATTTTCTCTAAGTCTTCTAACTACAAAAAGCTCTAACCAAGATTTTGTCAAGAAGCAAAAGGTTCAAGCATCCATTGTTCTACATGTTTCCAAGATTTCAAGGTGTTCAATTCTTCCTTAAGCATTCAAGATCTCCATTGAAGATCAAGGATTCAAGCTTTCAAACCTTTGAAGGGATTTGGTTCAAGCATTCAAGATTCATTACTCAAACACTAGATCTAGCCATCATGATGGTGTGATCTTCCTTCAAGATCCTTTGTGCATACTCAAGACTCTTTCATCATCTCATCAAGGTGGATTCCAAGGATATAATCATGGAGGTTTATAGTTTCTAAATTCCATGGTTTCATATTTACATATTTGTCTACAGTTGAATTACATTGGCATATCTATTCAATATCATAGCTTCATTGTTAGATTCAATTCTACTACTTGCTAGCATTCTATGCCTTATTGATTTCAAGGTTAATTCCTAAATTAGGGTTTGACTAAGGCAAACCCCTACCCCAAATAAAAAAACCTCTTTTTATTGAAGGTATAGGTTCAGGACCACAGATTTGAACCCAGATCTGGATACCCTTTTCGGATTTCTTTTGGGCTCTGCGAACAAATTTTCTGTCGAGGCTGTGCAGGTCAAGGTCGACATTATTGGGTCAGGGTTGACATTTGTGGGTCAAGGTTGACCTTATTCATAAGATGGTGTTGGGTCGGAAAATTATTTTTGGGTTTTGTTCATCTCTGCGTTCCGATTCTGGATCATACTTTGTTTTTCCAGAAACAGTCTACAGACCTCAGAAAACAACATTCTTTGATCTGCAATATTTCAAGGTTAGTGTATTTCTCATATCTATTTCAATTCAAATCCTTAATCATTCCAAATCTATCACACATTTACATTCATTCATGCCACATTTTAAGAGGGAAACTTAGGATCTCCTTCTTTATTCTTATTTCCAATAGATTGATTCACATATGCATTGATCCTTTTTGGGTTGATCAATTTGGATCCTTCCTTTGTGAATTTAAGAATAAAAGGGAACATCTTATCTTTCCATCCACTCTAAACATTAAATGTAAGGTGATAAGTGGTTTGAGTATCAAAACACTCTTATTCTATTAACATCATTTTCTACCTTACATATATAGACAGGTATATATCAGAACCGAGCACCAGAGCATATTGTTGTATTACTGATGGATAAGGGAAATTCAAGGAATATATTATGGATAGGATAAAAATGATTGCTTGACATGAATGTCAGATATTTGTAAAATATTTGTTTTGCATTGCTATCAAAGGGAGAGAGATTATCCATATTGTCACATTCTTCAGGAAAAACATAGATAGATTATCCATTATCAGATTACTCCAATAGGAAGAGATTATACAAAGGGAGAGTTCCAGACAAAAGGAAAAAGATATCAAAAGAGAAAAAAAATAGTCAAAGGAAAGAAATTGACACAAGGAGAGGTCACAACACATCAGAAGAAAGAGAACTGCAAGAATCAAATCTAAGCTAAAACAAATCTTACCAAAGTTCAGACATTTATCGGTTAACTATAGGGAAAGATTGGTAGTTTGATGAATCTCAACAATTGTATTTCATATTGTATTAGAAATAGTATAGTGTGATATTATAGTATGTTTCCATCAATGCCAAAGGGAGAGATTGATGACATGTAACTGATTGAATGTTTGATAATGTTAAGTTGAAGATAATGCAAGGCAATAAATCAGTTAATGGTTTGTATTGTCATTGATGTCAACTTGATATCATCTGTACAGTCATGTACATAATGCCAAAGACTTCAAAAAATCAATGGAACAATGGTTATGCTTTCAACAATACATAAAATTCAAGTATTCACTAAGTGACAAACAACACTGATGGAGTGCACACCATCAGAAAAGGTAAAGAATAAAAGTCACTGTGATACCTGACGAGTAGAAGATAGTGTTGCTCGATGATGCAAAAACACAGGATGCCCGACGAGCTGAAAATAGAGTTTCCTGACAAGTAAAAATCCAATGATGCCCGACAGGCGGAGATCTCGAAGCTAACTAGAGTCACACCGAAAGAACTGTCAGTTATCACCGACGACTAACTAAAGAGTTGACCGACAGAATAGAGAGTTCAGAAAATGACAAAATATCTAGCTGGCAAGAGCTAAAGATAGACTTAACTGGTTGTTTTCTTTGTTTTATTCAACCAGAGTTAAGTGATTGATTTAAAGATGATTTGTAAAGTTGGCATAAAGATAACTACGAGACAAATAAGGATTTATGCTTTAAATCTAATTGGCTAAATTATTTTTCACGCCAAGAATCAAGAATCAAGAAATAATAAATATCATGTCTATATAAGAGACACACTTAATTCACTTTGATTATTACATTCACAAAAAAGAGATCAAAAGGAGTGAATGAAAAGAGGATGTTGAAGAGAAACTGGTGAAGAACAACTTCATGTAGTACTGATCAATCAAGCTGAAGGAGAGCTAAGGGATTCTGTAGACACCGATGAACAATGAGCACAACATCGCAGAGCAGAAAGTGTGGAGCATAAAAGAATTGAATTGATACATTGATTAGAGAGGTAATGTACTTAAATAGATCTAAAAATTTGAAATTCAAGTTGCATTAGAAATAGGTCATATTGTTTTAGTTTAACCATTGAAGCATCAAGTCTCTTAATAGAACAGGACTTAATAGTCTTCTATATATTGAGGTACATCCCAAGGATTGCCAAAAAGGTTGATTCATGAAAGTAGCATTGGATATGACCGGTGCCTATTGATAGTCTAAGAGAGAGGTTGATTCAAGGATGGCAACATTAGATGCCCGATACTAAGTGACAACCTATATGTGTAAAATCCTCTAACAAGGTCAAACCTAACAGTGTGTTTGTAACCTTTAACAGGGTTGGCTCCTAACAGGGCTCACTTCAGAAGAGTAAAAATTTGGGGTGCCGATCCCAGTGGTTTTTTTTCCCTTAATAGGGTTTCCACGTTAAAATCCATGTGTTATATGTGTGTATGATGCATTTCTTTACTGTTTTGTATCTTACATAACTTATTATGGATATATCGGTATACTCTGCATATTTACTGTATTTTGGTAAATAGATGACTGCTTATCGGTAAACATTAAGAAGGTTTAACAGAGAAATCCGACAAGTAGTAAATTGATATAAGTTATTCAAGGTATTCATCTTGTTGGACAAAAGATAACTTGAGAAATAATTAGTGGTTATAAGAGTTAAAGGGTTGATTTAAGGATTAATTTTTGAGTCCACTGATTCACCCCCCCCCCCCTCTCAGTTATTACTAACAATGTCATCTTGTCAGTACCATGTGTAGTTGTTGCATTAAGCGTCACATCCCAAAGGACAAAGATGCTAAAGTCTTTTGAAATATCTATTAGAGTTGATGCCATATCTAGTGCGGGTTTTCAAATATTTCGCAACAAGCTTGTTAGTTTGATCAGTAGTCGGGATGTTTGAGTTAACTGGAATGAGATTAGCAAGATTGGAACAACACTAAAGATAGGAGATATAATTTCAATCAAAACAAAAGAAGGATATTAGAAAGGTTTTAAAAGACTTTTAAAAATTCTCAAGCCAATGCAAACAACAAGGCAATGCGCATGGAGGTGTTTACAAATTTTCAAGCATAATATAATTGGTAAATGTAAATTCCGAGATATGAAGTAAGAGATGCGCATACAATATAAAAGGAGGATTCTACACTTTCAATGCATAATCAAATAAAAGATGTGCAATCAAGTGTGTTTAGATCTCTTTGAGAAGAATCCTGTGGGTTTAATTTCATTGCTGGAAAAAGAGTCAGTATCTTCTGAAGGGACTGATTGAACTCTAGTTAATAAAATTAAGCACCACTTAGGTGGAATGTTCTTCTTCAAAGAAGATGGGAAAGAATTTTCTATTCGACATTGTGCTGGTGAGGTTGCGTATGATGCTACTAGGTTCTTGGATAAAAATAGAGATTTGGTGCATTTTGATTTGCTACAACTACGATCTTCAAGCAATTGTTGGTTGCTCCAATTGTTTGCTCTCAAAATATGCAAACAACCTCTGAGGTTCAGGAGTCCTCTAGGGAGATTAAATGGGACAGAATGCAAGAGACCATGTGTTGCTAATAAGTTTAAGGGGTAACTATTCAAGTTATTGCATTTTGTTGAAAAAATATCCCAGTATTTCATTTGTTTTATTAAGCCAAGTAGGTTGCATCTACCTGGAGTGTTTGAGCAAGGTCTTGTCATGCAACCGTTGCGCTGTTATGGAGTGTTTGATGTTGTTAGGATGTCTAAAGTTACTTATAACATACAAATGACACATGATCTATTTTATAAAACATACAAGTTGCTTTTACCACAAAATATTTCAACTGCTGATGCACTGAGTGTGTGTATTGCACTACTTCATCGTTCCAATATTCCACATGAGATGTATCAAGTTGGTTTTTCAAAGTTGTTTTTGCATGCAGGATAGATTAGTAGGTTTGAAGAATTAAGAACAAGAGCTCTTCGTGGGATTATTTCAATGCAGAATGCCTTTAGAAACCATATAGTGTGCAACATATGTGGAAGCATAGACAACCCACATCATGTTTGAAAGGCCACACAACCCACTGGCAGAGGACCCAACACATTAGGAGACAACAAACAAAGCCAAGCAAATGATATTGGTGTAAATGCAAAATGGAGGAATTGCGCAAGAAATGGGTAGACTGTAAAACTCTCATACTAATAACATTTGGCAAATGTAAATGAATTAAAAAAAAAGAGCTGGAAAGGAGAGTGAAGATCCCACGCGTAGGAAAGAAGGCTGTGCAATATGGTCAAAAAACAATGTCAAACAAATAGGAAATTGACAGGTATCAAACCCAGCTCGTTAATCTTTTCCATTCTTCTTAGCCTCCGTTAAGTGAGCATTATGAGTAGCTTGGGAGGCATTTAGGCTTCGCAACATGTTGGTGTCTTGTTCAAGAGGCGAGGCATAACCAAGGAAAGGCCCGCACAAGATAGGTGGATGAACTGGGAGTTATGTAAAACTATGGAGCCCTACGCAGCATTGGGAGCTGTACATTATTTTAGCAGCTAGCGCATTCACATTTGAAGCTTATGTAGAGAGAAAAGGGCCTGCGTAGAGTGATAAGGGTAAAGTTTATGAAATACAAATGCATATGCAGATGTAATGCTCAGAGTTTTGGCATCATATGGAGAGGTTGCGCAAGCTTGAAAACTTAGAAAACATTACGACATTTGTCCCACATTCATTATGTGAGAGATATTTAAGTTGTTTAAATACTAAAATTCTTATATAATGAAATGAATAAGGAAGCCAAGAGGCTTTGGCGAGCCCCTTGGCTGGAAGACTCAACGCGTGGTTGACCCCATATTTTGCGCTCAGAAAGAGGTGAAAAAATTTAAAAGCTTGAGAAATTTAATCCCACATTGGTTGTGGTGAGGAACTTGTAGATGTTTAAAAGGTAAAGTGCAAACATATGAAATGTGAAGCAGAGCAGGAGGCTCTCTCCACGCGCGCAGACAAATGGTGCCTTAGGAAGTGTGCCCAGTCAGCCAATGACAAAACTTTGTAGGTGACATGGCGAACACAAGGTGGACACATGGCAGATGGTCGTTCACTCGCACTGGAAAAATGATGTCTCAGAAATGGCTCACAATTGCACGACTGAGCTTGTCACTCAGTCACAATAGTTTGACGAGGTGACCAAAATGGTGCGTGAGCTTGCAACCAAGCGCAGTTGCCCAGGATTTCCGGTGAAGTAAAAATGATGCACGAGTGAGCGGCCGAGCTCATCGCGTAGCAGGCAATCATGCAGTCTCGCAGGAGAAATTGGCTCATCGCGCATGATCTCCGAGATGACCAAAAAGGCTTGCAAGTGCGCGACCGAGCTAGTCACGCACTCGCGCAAGATTTGCAGTGGATTAAAAAAGTGTTTCTACTGAGCGATCAAGGCTAGTCGCACACTCATAGAGGCTATGCAAAGGTGGATTTTTTAGAGCCAACTAGGAGGTGACACTTGGCAAAATCTGGATACTTGCACAGGAAAAGGGAAAAAATGAGTTAAATAATCTACGGAGAATATAAAATCAAAGTTAAAATTGCAGAATGATATAGTTTAGACTATATTGAAAAAATTCATAAATTTAAATGATGCACAAGAAAAAGAATGATTTCAACAGATGGTCAGATTTTGTGCAGACATATAAGTGTCATATATCAACGGAAAGCTGACAGAACAAGGATTTTATTTTTGAGATCAGATTTGATGTAGGACTCCACCTATTCAAGACATTTCAGTTTGAATGCAATAGGGACATGTGTCACTAGTGGAAGAGATTCTAAGAGATGAATCATGCTTTCAGTTGAGGAAAGAAACAATTTTAGATATTTGGGGAAAAGGACAGGTGTCAGTGATTGAATTTATTCTTCTCATTTCTCTATATCTTAGATTCTTCTCAATTGTACAAGGATGGTGATATTAATGCTGCAAGGCAGCTTTCTAATTTTGTGTGTCTAGTTTTGAGTCATTTGTTGTGTAAATGTATTGAATTAGAAGTTTTTAATAAAAAATAAATGGAATCCCTTTCCAGTATTTGTCTAATGTCTTTGTGTTTGATCCTGAATCTTTCTGTATTAATTTGTAAGACATTTTAGTGCACCAGTTATAAGGTATCTGTGAATTTGTGTTTTAGTTTCTTTCAAGGAAAGAGTAAATCTTATAGACAAGTTCAGAGGTTTCAAGGTTGGATATGAATCTGATGTCCAGGTGTTGGAGTGAAAAGAGTGAAATGTAAGGCACTTCATTTGGGTCCTGTGTGTTCGGATTTAGAGGGTTTTCTGTGAATGTATGTTTATATGACTCTATTACCCGATAGACAAGGCACTGGTCTTTCTTTCTTTATGCAGTTGTCATCATCAAATCATAAAATATTAAATCATTTTTACTTTTCTATTTAAAGAGTTGTGAATGATTGTCAGATCAAGTGTGATGGGAAGGAATCTGTCCCATGTTTCACTGAAAGAGTGAATCCAATAGGTACACCCGCCTGAGCCTTTGAGCTCAAAGTGTAGGAGGATTGTTTGATCCTTATTAATTAGCCTTTTCCTTGACAAGGTCAAGGAAAAATGCTAACACCTCCCATGACACTTTATAATGTAGTGCAAGTACAAACAGACACAAAAAAGTTCAAGCTCCCAAGCATGCATCAGATGACACTTTATATTAGTGCATTTGCAAACAAGAAAAACTAAAGAAATAGATGTCTACAATTCTCAATAATGACTAAAAAAGTTGTAGAAACATGAATAACAGCTAACATGGAGTCACCCCATGTAAGGAAAATGATCCCAGGACCTGTAACAACAAAGATAACCACCATATTGCAAAAACAAAATAAACTAAATAAAAAGTACTTGGAGAATATTCTGGGTGTGAGACCCATTAAATAAGATAGAGCAGAGAACCAACTTTACAACGCCATACGAAAGTCAAAAAATGGAGTCCAGATGAGCAAGATATGGCTCTCAGAGTGTAAATAAGAACCCTGAATTTGACTAGAAAAATACAATACAAGACAGAAAGATCAAAAAATTTAACCTTCAGATTTGGATAAAGCTTGGAAAGAGATTTACGACGATATATGATAGGTCAAAAAATAATACCGTATGCGCAAGATAACACAAAAAAACAACAGGCTTCTCATTATGAAAAAAGGGCAAGTTGTATGATGGGTTGGTGTTTGTCAAATTTAAACCATATCTCAGACCTACGAATGCTGACATCAGCAGTGTGGAAACCCTGGTGGCATGAAAACTGAGACATTTTTGCCTAAAAAAATATGCCAAGATTGTGCATGCAAAAAAGAGGGCCCAGATTTTAACTGTGTCCAAATTGGACGTGCCTTATATGAAAATAGGGGTTTTGGGCCTTCTAGATGCAACCGTGAGGTCAGTTTGTGCCCAAAGTGCTGCAAAAAATAAATTCCCCAAGATCCACAAAAATATGAAGGAAAAACCTCTTGAAAAACACAGATACGAAAAACAAGACCAAATCTCTCATGAAGAGAATAGGGGCACGGATATCTAGAGCTCTTATACCATATTGGAGTTGATGAGAAACACAACCTCACAGTTCTCAAGAATCACCTACATGCAAACACCTGTCATAGAAAGAGAGAAGGAAAAGCTATGGAGACCAGAAATAATAGATCTTTGGAAGAGGAAACCTGCTCAATTTATTCAATACTAGAATACAAAATACAATATGATTCAAGATCAATAGTGATTGATTACAATGAATTGATTGCAAAAAATAAAGAGATCAAACATTATAAAAGGTGATCAAAATCTTAAAAAGGGAAATTGGAGGTTGCATAATAATAATTAATAATAGAATTAATTGTTATATGCCTAAAGTATAATTAATAATAGAATTAATTGTTATATCCCTAAAGTTTAGCTTAAGTGAACTAGAGATTATAAGTGACATTAATAATTAAATCAAATGATTTCATTAACAAGTGAATTAACTTATTACTCTAACAATTTCTAATTAAGTTGTAGGAGAATTGTTTTTATATGTGACTAAAATTCAAGTGTCGCAATATGAAGGTATGAATGAGTGATGGATCGTTAATTGATCAAAGCAAGCCCATCGTAGAAATGAAGTTTCCAATTAAATTGTAGGAGAAAGGAGAAGAAGAGAGAATAAGAAAGAAGATATTTTAAATCTGACTAAAATTCCAAGTGTCACGATAGGAAGGTATGCGTAGTGATCAACTTTTAATTGATTAAAGCAAGCCAAGCGTAGAATGTTTGAATTAGACATTTTATAGTTAGAAGCATAAGATAAGGAGTGGTGATGTGGGTTGAAGCAAAGACATATACCTTTCCTGCGCTACAAGTAAGAAACACAAGATTCAAGAATCTGCAGTGCGATGTCCGTACATAACTTATTTCCAATAATGGATTACTACTAAACAATTCACAACCCATCTCATTTAAATAAACCAAATGCAAAGAGGTTGTACCTGTGGGGCAAGGGGCATGGGGCATGGGGGCACTGGCTATGGGGCAACCAAGGGGCATGGGGCATGGGGCATGGGGGCGCTGGCTATGGGCCAACCAAAATGCACCCTCCCTATTTGCCCATTTGCATTGCGTGAAATCGCTAAATCGTACGCTATCTTTTCTCAAGCTCAACATGCACATCCACTCAAATTGCTAGTGTTGGTTACCCCAGCTTTATATTATTTGTGAATTGAATAAAATAATGTAGGGTGTTAAGAACTATAAATATATAAAATCTAATATTAGAAATTAAATTAGATTGATTAATAACATATTACGTTGTATATATTATTATACAATCTAATATAATATTGTAAAGTATAAATTAACTTGTATTTCATTAGTCCCTATTATTTTTAATTTAATTCTTATTATAATATTTGTTCCAAGACTTTTAGATTATTTTTATAATATTTATCACTAAAATATAAATTAATTTGTTATTTTTATTTTTATTTTTTTAATAATATTTATTAATGAAATATAAATTAAATTAAATTGTTTTGTGAAAAAAATATATATATATATATATATATATATATATATATAATTAATAAAATAAAATTTTATNTATATATATAATTAATAAAATAAAATTTTGTAGTGCAACTTATCACTTTTGCAAAAGAATTTAAAAAAAAAAAAAAAAAAAATTTATAAAAAGATAAAATATACAATTTTTTAAATATTTTTCACAATATTATTGTAGATAAAGATTATTTATATTTATATTGATCTATTTTTTAGTTTTATCAATTCATTCTAAATGTTAAAAAAATAAATTTACATCTTCTCTTAAAAATTAAATAAAAAATATTTATTTAATGATTTTTTGTTATATCATTTTAATTTGAATATTTAAGAGTTGGCATGAATTATTAAAAATTAGTGAATGCTAAATATTAAGGTTTATTTGTAAACTAGTGAACTTTCACATTTTAATTATAATTTGACAAAGCTCTAGATTTAAATCACCATAGTGATCATATTGCATGTGTGGAGGATTTTCTCTACCATCTTATTACTTACACATTCTTAAATAAGGAAAGAAGAATTTGTAATTTTAATCTCACAACCATCTAATAAAGATATCTATCAATATTGTTTATCCAAACTATAATAATATAAATTAAATATAACATCATTCTCCTAACAAAAAGATAAATATAATACCATTGACTTTACATTTTCACAATGTAACGTGTCTAAGTGAAATTACATAGAATGTCTATTAATGAACTTTATGTATTTACATAATACTTCTTGAACCTGAGAAATCAAACATTGCGTTTTGTAACATCTTGATGGTGGATTAGTGAGTAAAAATCACACACAATTGAATCTAAAAACAATTAGATTTAATATAGTCTTTAACTTGTATCTTATTATTAAATAATTTTATGAATGACATACTTCTTAATTTTATTAGTTTTAATTATTTATTTGTAATAATATAATAATATATATTAATATTTAACGAATACAATATTATATTTAAAATTTTTACCAAAATAAAAATAAAAATAACATAAAATAAACTAAGAAAATAAAAACTTAATTCAAGAAATGAGTAGTGATTTAAAGCTAAGAAAAACATTATTTATCCATATCAATTTAAATATTTTAAATTAAAAATATAAGAACCAGTTTAAGTAGTGATTTGAGAGGGTCGTGCATGAGAAAAGATGGCATAGGGTTGTGTGATGGGCATAGCCAGTGGAAGGAAAGAGCCGCTAAATCCAAAATAATAAATCCAACCTTCACGATTACCTTTCCATACCTCTTATTTGAATATCACATCATAACAATAGCCTTCTTAACTAGTTGTACATAAGAACCACTTTCATTTATGTAAGCCCATTCTCTCTTGAGTACATGTACATATTCTGAATCATTTATTTACTCTACATACAGCTTCTTAAGATAATGTGATTAATGAGCCTGCAAGAAACAAAGAAAACTCTAAATGCAATAATTTATTGTCCTACTTCAATGATCTTTCATCGTTATACAATCCACCATAAGATTTTATGTACATTGAGTTTTTTAATTCAAATAGAATAACCTTGAAGGCCTGTAGTTGCTCATAATAAAGCTAGTAGAGACAATGTATCAAACATATATCATAAATTTTAGATCACATCTCCATAGTTAATGTGATTTTTGCTTCAAATTGTTTCTACTCTTAATATGAATTTTGGTTGTACTTTTGTTTTATTTCATCTTATAAGAGATAAGATGTGTTAATAGAAATATTCTTCTTTGTTTAAAAAACTAATAGAATGAAGGTTTTCTTTGTTTTATACTATCCTATAAATTAGTGAGAAGTTATAATAATAGAATTTTCATATTAGGGGAGAGGATCCAGTAGCTGCCTAGGCTAACTTTGTACACCTAGAACTCCTAAATCGTAAAGTGGATTTCCTCTATTTTTTCAGTGTGTCTCTGTAGGTGAGTCGAGAGCTTAAAGCTAAGGTTTCGGCTTTTGGGTATTTGTGGATCTCTCTGTAGCGATCGTCGAGCGCAAAGTAGTCAAAAAGTGTCATTTCAAAAGTGGCGCATGGTACCCGCCCCCAAACCCCCCATATTCAAAAAAATATTCAAAACATAATCACTTTAGACCCAATAACCAACCGCTATTGCACCAATGACCAAATTTGCACTTTATTAAGATATATTGATATTGTTAGAGAAATCCATTATTTTTGTTTGTGTTTCTAAATGTAAGAAAACATGTTTTAATTTTAATAATGATGTAACCTTTTTGGTGCAAGTTGATGTGTAATAGAAACAAAATTGTACCAATAACCGTGCACCGGTAGTGTTTAGTTAATAGTGTCGTGGTGCACGACTATTGGGCGTGTTACTAACACTTATTGGGTTTTTGTGTGGGAAATGACCATTTTGAAGTTAGTTATTGGGGGGTCTCTATGACGAAACCTTATCACGGTTATTGGGTCGCTATCATGACTATTGGGGGGTATATCGGTTATTGGGTCCTCTCCCCTAGAATGCAGTTTTGTTTTATGGATTATAGAATATAAAATTTTCTTATTTTTATTTTAAAAAACAGTTAGAAAGAGATAATAAATTCATACCTATTTAGAAAGTAAATTTTTTTTTTAAGGAATGGGATGAAAGTTTATTTTATTTTATTTGATCTTATCAAATTAGTGGAAAATATTGATCTTCTCATATTTTAAATTCTTATTTAGATTTATGAATATCATGGATTTATAATTTATTGATCTAATATTTAATGTTCTGAATTAAGAATTAAAATAGATAATGCTAAGGTAATTAGAAAATAAGATAGGGGATTAATATTATGTTATTTTTATAGCCTAAAAACAAACTGAAGCAATTTTGCTATTGGGCCAATTTTTTATAAATTATTAAAATATAAAAGAAAAGAGTCATCTTGTTTTATTTAAAGGCCAAAACGGCTAAATATTATTTCCATGATTAGAAAAAATATAATAATACACTAGTGGTCTTGATTCGTAACTTATCAATTTTATGCTCCATTTACCTCTCTCCTATCTTATGATTGATCATGAAGTGCGATTAAAAACATTGGTGCAAAATATTTTATACAAATTTAGAAAACTTCGCAATATTAAGATTATCAATTAAAATTATTCTATATAATTTTTATCTATTAGATTTTGAGGTGGGATGCTCTAGTAAGAATGGGGTTTAATGAAATTCAATACTATTACTAAGCCTTTGGGTGCATATTTAGGGATATGATTAATTTGCCTTCATCCATTGAATCACAAAGGAGTATCATTATACAACCATCCTAGAAAGTGACTTGCACTTAGATTCTTAATCATATTGAATTGCCAATTCTTTCTCATAGTACTATCTCTTTTCTCCAATGCAAGAAGTCTCTAATGATGTTACGTGCATAATCATAAATGGCATACATTCTTTTACCTTGAGTAAGCATCACAATATAAATTTATAGCTTATAAATAAAATGTTGTGTTTTTTTGTTGAAAAATTATGGGCATGACAAATGTGAAATGTGTTAATGAAATATGAAATGCATAAAATTTGTTGAAATGAATAAAATGTGAAATGTGAAATGAATGAAATGTGAAATAAATGAAATGTGAAATGTGAAATGTGAAATTTGAAATGAGAAATGTGAAATGCGAAACATGAAAGGCGAAATGTGAAATGTGAAATGGGTTGATGAAATATGAAATACATTAAATTTGGTTAAATGAATGAAATGTGAAATGTGAAATGAATGAAATGTGAAATGTGAAATGGGTTGATAAAATATGATATACATAAAATTTGTTGAAATGAATGAAATGTGAAATGTGAAATGAGTTGTTGAAATATGAAATACATAAAATATGTTGAAATGTAAAAAGTGAAAAGTGAAATGTGAAATGTGTTGATGAAATATGAAATACATAAAATTTATTGAAATGTGAAATGTGAAATGTGAAATGTGAAATGCGAAATGCGAAATGCGAAATTTGAAATGTGAAATGTGAAATGTGAAATATAAAATCCGTTGATAAAATATGAAATACATAAAATTTGTTGAAATGAATGAAATATGAAATGTGAAATGTCAAATGTCAAATGTCAAATGAATGAAATGTGAAATGTGAAATGTGAAATGTGAGATGTGTTGATGAAATATGAAATACATTAAATTTGTTGAAATGAATGAGATGTGAAATGTGAAATGTGAAATGTGAAATGTGAAATGTGAAATGAATGAAATGTGAAATGTGAAATGTGAAATGTGAAATGTGAAATGTGAAATGTGAAATGTGAAATGAATGAAATGTAATATGTGAAATGTGAAATGGGTTGATGAAATATGAAATACATAAAATTTGTTGAAATGAATGAAATGTGAAATGTGAAATGAATGAAATGTGAAATGTAAAATGAATGAAATGTGATATGTCCAATGAATGAAATGTGAAATGTGAAATACGAAATGTGAAATGAATGAAATGTGAAATATGAAATGTGAAATGTGAAATATAAAATGTGAAATGAATGAGATGTGAAATTTAAAATGTGAAATGTCAAATGAATGAAATGTGAAATGTGAAATGTGAAATGAAAGAAATGTGAAATGTGAAATCTGTTGATTAAATATGAAATACATAAAATTTGTTTAATGAATGAAATGTGAAATGTGAAATGAATGAAATGTGACATGTGAAATTTGTTGAAATGAATGAAATGTGAAATGAATGAAATATGAAATATGAAATGTGAAATGTGAAATGAATGAAATTTGAAATGTGAAATGTGAAATTTGTTGATGAAATATGAAATACATAAAATTTCTTGAAATGTGAAATATGAAATGCGAAATTAATGAAATGTGTAATGTGAAATGAATGAAATTTGAAATGTGAAATTTGAAATTTGAAATTTGAAATGTGAAATGTGGAATGAATGAAATGTGAAATGTGACATGTGAAATGTGAAATGTGAAGTGTGAAATGTGAAGTGTGAAATGTGAAATGTGAAATCTGCTGATGAAATATGTAATACATAGAATTTGTTGAAATGAATGAAATATGAAATGAATGAAATGTGAAATGTGAAAGTTGAAATGTGAAATGTGAAATGTGAAAGTTGAAATGTGAAATGTGAAATGTGAAATGTAAAATGTGAAATGAATGAAACGTGAAATGTGAAATGTGAAATGAATGAAATGGGACATGTGAAATGAATGAAATGTGAAATGTGAAATGTTAAATCTGAAATGTCAAATGTGAAATGTGAAATGAATGAAATATGAAATGTAAAATGTGAAATGTGAAATGTGAAATGATGAAATGCGAAATGTGAAATGAATGAAATGTCAAATGTGAAATGTGAAATGTGAAATGTGAAATGTAAAATTTTAAATGTGAAATTTTAAATGTGAAATGTGAAATGTGAAATGTGAAATGATGAAATGCAAGATGTGAAATGAATGAATTGTCAAATGTGAAATGTCAAATGTCAAATGTGAAATGAATGAAATGTCAAATATGAAATGTGGAATGTCGAATCTATTGATGAAATGTGAAATACATAAAATTTGTTTAAATGAATGGAATGTGAAATGTGAAGTGTGAAATCAATTAAATGTGAAATGTGGAATGCAAAATGTGAAATGAGAAATGTGAAATGTGAAATGTGAAATGAATGAAATGTGAAATGTGAAATTAATAAAATGAATGAAATGTGAAATGGATAAAATTTGTTGAAATGTGAAATGTGAAATGTGAAATGTGGAATGTGAAATGTGTTGATGAGATATGAAATACAAATTTTTTATTGAAATGTGAAATGAATGAAATGATAAATGTTAAATGTTAAATGTTAAATGTGAAATGTGGAATGAATGAAATGTGAAATGTGAAATGTGAAATGTGAAATGTGAAATGAATGAAATGTGAAATGTGAAATGTGAAATGTGAAATGTGAAATGTGAAATTTGAAATGTGAAATATGTTGATGAAATATGAAATACATAAAATTTGTTGAAATGCAAAATGTGAAATGTGAAATGTTGATGCAGAGGGTTTAGAGTTCTAGTGTTTTCTTCTCCCCAAGTTGTTAATCACTTCCCAAACCATCCAATGCTCTTAACATCTATGTGTTCTTCACCAATATGGATCTCATACACCCTCCCAATAAGCTTTCCTCCTAGGTATAGGTGAGTTGATGAAGCATCAAACCTCACACAATTTCAACTAGTCCAACATGTTCATCAATCTTCTTGATTCTTTACTAGATCTTCCTCTAGAACACCAAACCCTTGCTTAGGATCTTCACCATCTTCATAGAATCTTGTTTATTTTATTGACACATTAAAAGTCCATTGGAAACATTCCCAGCACTTTTGGATACCCTAACAATCCATTTGTTATCACTATGCACTAGTAGGCCTAATTAGGCCTAATTCAATTAGGTATATTTTCACTATTTTGGGCCAAATGCTCCAAATTCTTCCAAAAAACCCCACCAAAGACTTTAGGAATATAAAATATATCCAATATCCCTTCAATAATCCAAAGCTATAGTTTCTCAAGGCACCCACAACCCTAATTACTTCTAGGCCCTAGTTTTCAGCCTAACTTTTAGGCCTCTGGATCAGTCAATGCAAATTGTCTTCAAACTTCACTCCACCTTTTGTAACCTTTTGATCCTTCAAGGAGAAATTAGGTCTTCCATACATGCTACTAAGTTGTCCATCCAAGATCATGGCTGCTCTGTTTCAATTCAATCTTTACCCTATCCAGGCTCACCTACTCCAAGCAGTCAGCCCTAGGGCATCACTCCAAGCGTAGGAGTTTCATTGCAGGAACAAAAATGAAAACAAAAACACTATATAAAGATCCTAACCTATAATTCCATAATTTTTCATACATTTTCAACTGTGGATGCTTAGGTTAGAGTCATTTTTGTTCTTGCAACTCTGCAAATGGGAATTGCAGACACAGTGACCTAAAACTAAAGATACATTTACAAAACCTTAACTTGAAATCAATCAAACTAATAGATGTAAAAGAAAGCTAACAAAAATCTCTAAACTCCCATGGAGATATATTTCTCAATTCAATCCATACACAAATGTACAAAGATGCAAAAACACTGTAAATTGCAAGAAATCTAAGGAAACCATCTGTACAGATTAGTCTCACGTGTGGTCTATAATCAAAACTCCATTAAAATTTAAAATATAATCAATCCATGCTCAAATACCCGAGCATGGGTGGTTACAACCATCCAAACTCCCATTTGCAACTTTTTGCAAAAAGTTGCAAAAGTTGCTAGCAACTTTTGAGCATTTCTTGCTCTTTGACCAAATTGGCCAACTCAATGCATGTTGACCCATCCTAGGACCATAGTTAGGAAAATTAGGACCCTAGAGAAGATAAAAACCCTTAGTTTCCCAAAATAGAAACTTTTACACTTTTTAGACCATGTAACCACATCGTGACCAAAATGAGAAACTTTTTCTCTTACAACCAGAGATGATCCAACTTGGATCCAACACTCATGGATTTTATTAAAAAACACAATGAAGACCCCTAAACACCATCTAATCTATATTCAAGACAAAATGGGAGGTTCTCTGCACCATACTCCCCTAGGACAAAGACCTCAAGTCCCTTGAGTTAAGAAGGTCATCAATGGTGACTCCATGCTTCAGAATAGTTTCTTCTATCATCCAAGTGGCCTTAGATTCAGGTAGTCCCTACCACTTCACAAGATACTCTTTGTATGTACCTTTCCTGGTCTTCTTAATCAAATTGGAGTCTAGTATACTGTCCAACTGCAGAGGGTGAGGGGTAGGCAAATCTCTGACCCAATCTTCTTCCCCCAAATCAGAAAGAGTGTTTTGTGTTGGAGATTTACTTATGGTAGCTAGTTGATTGTATGTTTTTCATTGATGAAAACATATAATATACAATAGTGTTCTATATGTACTTATAAAAATGATGTTATCAAGCCTTGCATGGTTATATTCATGTTGTAGACATGTTGTTTATGTTTTGTTCATACATGCAGACTCAAATATGAAGTTTCAGTTGTGTTGTGTAATTCTGTTGATGGCAATTACAGTTTCTGAAGTTTGTCTATGCAGAGCTGACATATTGCATTGGTTATTGAGTTGCACCTATCTTTAGGATATGCATGTGTATATTCAAATTTAGTTATGAGTTGAATATAGTTATCTAAAGGTGCCAAACATGTTTCAACAAGATTGCAATGTTAGAGTTAATTTGGTGAGGCCGACTTTGTGAAGAGTCGCGTCTATTCAGTTTATATTGCACGATTATAATTATGCTTGCATGGTTAGTTAAGCCGACAAGGATGTTATGAAGAGTTTCCTAACAGGTCCCATTATCTCATACTTTGAGGAAGATACTTATAGTAGTTCATTTGTGAAATGCTAAGTGTGAATGAGAAGATAAGAGATAGAAAATGTACAGAGCAGAATATCAGTTGTGTTTCATTCATTAAGGATCTATGTGAAGAAGAAGTGAAAGATTACAATACATTGGAACTGATCAAGACAACAGGTCTACTCTATAGTTCATCAATCAGATATAATGCATATCTATTTTACAGAAGGTTTTAGCCTTCACCATTGAAGCAATGAGCTTTTGGACAGTGAGTCCTCACCCTTAACAGGGTTATTTGTAAAAGACTCCTAACAGGGTCAGACCCTTAACTAGGTCACTATACTTATTGCATTGTAAAGAAAAACTCCTAATAGGGTTGCATGATCTTCTAACAGTGATTATTATAAACAAGTATAGTTCATTTTGGGTGTTAATTCCCGCCGGGGTTTTTACCATTTGGTTTCCCCATAACCAAATTGTGGTGTTGTCTATTGTGTTATCTGAATGTGCATTTACTTTATTGTATTATGGAGTTAACAGAAGAAAAGAATTAAATTATCTAATAACCAATTCACCCCCCCCCATTTATCCTTTGGACTATTCTAACAATTGGTATCAGAGCCAAGTGCCTTGAAGAGAAAGCCTAACAACTTAAGGTAGATCAGATGGCATACTTTAGAAAAGGAAGTCCTAAGTTTGATGGAGAGAATTATTTGGATTGGAAGAACAAAATGATAACACATCTACAGAGTGTTGGTTTTGGAATATTTGAGATATCCACACAAGAAGTTGTTATTCCCTCTCTAAAAGACCTCTCAAGAGATGATGCTACTAGTAAACAAAAGGATACATTCACAGCCAATATAGTTGCCAAAGAAGCCCTTATAAGTGCACTATCTGACAGTGAATTCTCTGAGATCAAGAAAATAGACAAGGCATACACAATATAGAAGTATTTAGAACACATGTTTGAAGGAGATATCAAAGAAAAGAATGTGTGCAGGAAGAAAAGGAAAAAGAAATACAACAATCTTGAGATGTTACCTGAAGAGAACATCAGCGCCTATAATCAGAGGATAAATGAAGCAGTTTTTGGAATAAAAAATAATGGTGGAGAAATATCAAAAGAAGACATAATGGACAAGCTATTGACTACTTTAACAGCATACTATGAGAACAAGATCAATATTCTAGAGCAAACCATGCAATTTTCACAAGACTTCAAGAGAGAGAGACTTTGATCAGTAAAATCTCTGCATTTGAGATATCAAGATTGAAGACTGAACCCAAAAGTGAAGCAACCTTCAAAGCCTCAGTTCATGGTAAGAAACCTTTACACATTTCTAGCATTACTGAGAAAGAAGAAGTTGATGAAGAACTAGAAGAAATTATAGCCATGATTGCTAAAAGAGAAAATAAAGGCAAAGGCAAGTACAAAGGACAGTTGCCATTCAAATGTTTTTCATGCAACAATATTGGCCACTTTGTATCCAAGTGTCCCACAAGAGTAAATAAATTCAGATCTGATTATAAACCAAAATATAGAAAGGAATGATATCATGTTGAAGAAGGTGTAACTGATGAAGATTCAGGAGAAGATGAAATTGGATTCATTTCCCTTAAAGACATGGAAAAATTACTTGAGAAAATGGACTTTGAAGATGACAAGGAAGCACAGGAGTTAGCCCTAATTTCCAAAGTAGACATCAAGAGTGATTGGATCATTAACATCGGATGCTCTCATCACATGAAAGGTGATAAAGACATATTTGTTCATCTAGACAAGTACAAAGGTGGTATGGTTAGATTTGGAGATAACACTCCCAAACCTATCATAGGCAGAGGATCTATCACCCTAGATGGAAAGAATAAGACAGATGATGCTCTGTATGTTGATGGATTACATCACAATTTACTAAGTGTTGGAAAACTACTTGATAAAGGTTATCATTTGGAATTCAAAGACAACAAATTTATTATTAGCAACAAAGAAGGAGACATGATTCCATCAGGCTCAAAAACAAAAGGTAATGTTTTTTAGCTCAATTTAGATGTAAGTTGTTTTGTTGCAAAAGTGGATGATAGTTGGTTATGGCACAAGAGACTCTGTCATATCAATTTTGATAATGTAGTAAAGATAAGAAATGTCAAGGCAGTTAGAGACCTTCCAAGTATTGCAAGACCAGTTGATACAATGTGCAGGGAATGTGTTATGGGAAAGCATGTAAGGAGCTCTTTCAGAAGAAAGCAGAACTCAGGTGAAAACAAGTTAGACCTAGTGCATATAGATTTATGTGGTCCTACTCAAACCAGATCATGCTACGGAGAAAGGTATTTCATTTTGTTTGTTAATGATTTTTCAAGGATGATGTAGGTTGCATTCTTAAAGGAGAAGTCTGAAGCCTTTGAGAAGTTCAAAATATTCAAAGCCAAAGTTGAGAATGAATCTAGATTAAAACTAAAATGTCTAAGATCAGATAGAAGAGGAGAATTCACCTCTGACCAGTTTTATGACTACTATGAAGAAAATGGAATCAAAAGACAGTTGAGTGCACCTAGAACCCCTCAACAGAATGGGATTGTAGAAAGAAGGAACAAGATCATACTTGATACAACACGCACTATGATGATTAAAGGAAAAGTTGTACATACCTATTAGAGAGATGCAGTCAATACAACAGTCTATACTATCAATAGTATACAACTAAGACTAGGCACAGATAATACACCTTATGAACTTTGGTTTTCTAATGTACCTACAGTAAAATACTTTAGAATCTTTGGCAGCAAGTGCTACATCAAGAGAGATGATTGTGTTGGTAAGTTTGATGCTAGAAGCGATGAAGGTATTTTCCTTGGCTATTCTACTAAAATAAAAGCATACAGATGTTTCAATTTAAGATTAAAGAGGATAATTGAAAGTACTCATGTAAAGATTGATGAGAAGTTCATGGTTCAAGAGAGGTACTATGAATATGCACCTATGATTGAGGATGAACCCAGGCTTGACAGTAAAGACATTGTTATTGAAGAAAAGTTTTATTGCATTGATGTTTCATGTAATGAACCTGAATCAAGCAAAGAAGTATCACATATTACAGATGAGGATGTCACAGAAAAAGTTTCAAAATTCACATCTAGGTATCATTCAAAAGATGATATCATTGGAGATCAGAGCAGTAGTGTTTTGACAAGATCTAAAGAAAAATTTTTAACAGTGGATGAAGAGGTATGTTTACTTTCACAGATTGAACCTTTAAATGTTGAAGATGCTTGCAAGGATTCTGATTGGCAAAAATAAATGGAAGAAGAATTAGATCAAATAATAAAAAATGATACATGGGAATTGGTTCCTAGATCTAGTGACAAAAATGTGATTGGAACAAAGTGGGTATTCAGGAACAAGATGAATGAAGAGGGTACAGTGGTTAGAAACAAAGCAAGATTAATGTGTAAAGGATATGTGCAGAGGGAAGGGATAGATCACATTGACACATTTGCCCCTGTGAGTAGATTAGAATCCATTAAGTTATTCTTGGCCTATGAAACATTCAAAGACTTCAAAGTATATCAAATGGATGTCAAATCAGCCTTGCTGAGTGGTGACTTGAAGGAATAAGTCTACATAGAACAACCTGAAGGATTTAATCTATCAGATAAACTAGACATGGTATACAGATTGAAGAAAGCACTCTATGGACTTAAACAGGCCCCAAGAGCTTGGTATGAGAGACTAGATGGTTA
>MU227125.1:749512-770529 GCA_018584345.1 Thuja plicata
GGAGATCTGTTAACTAGATAGCAAGTAGTGGCCACAGCTTCGGCCCAAAACCTTTGTTCTAAACCAGCTCCACTAAGCATACTCCTAGCCTTCTCCATCAGTGTCCTATTCATTCTCTCTGCAACTCGATTTTGCTACAGGGTTTAAGGAGTTGTCTTATGTCTCTTGATTACTTGTTCTTTACAGAACTGTTCAAACTCTATGGAAAAAAACTCACCACCATTATCAATTCTCACACACTTAATTCTTTTACTAGTCTGATTCTCCACAAGAGCCTTAAATTCCTAGAACCGACTGAAAAACCCATGTCTTACTTTTCAGGAAATATATCCAAGTCCTTCTACTGTAATCATCTAAAAAAGATACAAAATATATAGAACTGGAGATAGAAGGAAATTTTATAGGACCAAATACATCACAATGAATAAGATCCAAAAGTCCAGAAGACTTGTGAGAACTAGAGTAGAACTAAACACGATTTTGCTTACCATAAACATAGTGTTCATAGAAATCAAATTTGAGATTACAATAATTTAGCCCCTCGATGAGATTTTTAGTTTTCAATGTCCTAAGACCCTTCTCACCAATGTGACCGAATCTCATATGCCACAACATTGTCTTTTTTGTAGGAAGCTTGCCTTCCAAAGTGTTTGCACCCTTAGGTACACTTACTGCACTGCCATTGGAACCCATTGCCACAATCTTCTTTACTGCTCATTCAGATGGTGGGGATAAAGCAGCCTCTCTTCTTTGAAACAAAAGAAATATTGCACTGAGAAATGCATGCATCAAGCTGAAACAAACTACCTCTCCTAATACCTTTAGCGAGCACCATAGAACCTCTCATCATCTTGCATCCATCTTTTGAAAAGACAACTTGCACACCTACATAATTTAGCATACTTACAGATAATAGATTTCATGCCAAACCCATAATGTGCATAACTTTGTTGATTCCCTTTAGTTGTCCATCAGGAAATCTGATAGTGACCCTTCTACGTCCAACTATCTTTAGGTGAGAATCATCACCCAAGTACACCTTTCCACCATCAAACTCTTCATATTTTGAGAACCAGCTTCGATGAGAGGTCATGTGAAAAGAAGCACCCGAGTCTACCAACCACACATCATTAGATGCATGGGCTACCAAAGCTTCAATAAAAGCATCTCCATCTTCTTGAGATTTTTTGGAAGCTGAATCTGAGCCTTTCTTCTTCTTCTTCGATTCTTTGCAGTCCCTCCAGAAGTGCCCAGATTTATCACAGTTCCAACATTTTTCCTTGGACTTTCCAGGAGTCTTAGAACTCCCATGGGATTTGGATCTACCCTTCTTTGACTTATTGTCATTTTTCTTTCCTTTGTCATTGGATCTCCCGCGAACAACAAGGGCTTCCTTAGATGAATCCAAATTCTTTCTTCGCATCTCCTCAGATAGCAGTGAAGACACCACATCATCCTTATGGAATGTGACTATAGTACTTTTGAGAGACATCACAAGATGGTTCCATGAATCTAGCAAGGAACAAAGTAGGGTCATACATCGATCCTCCTCCTTGATCTTGGCACCGGATGATGCCAACTATGCAATCAATAAATTGAATGCATTGAGATGATCATTTATGGATCCACCTTCCTCCATTCTTAAAGAATACAACTTCTTTCTTAGGAACAACTTATTCACTAGAGATTTGGCCTGATACACAGACCCAAGCTATTTCCACAAAGAATTTGCAGTAGTCTCATTAAGAACATTCAGAAGAATGACATCTTCTAGAAAGAGTCTGATGAGACCCTTAGCCATTCGATCCTTGATCTTCCAATCCACTTGAGATATTTCTATAGGTCTCACATCAAGTGAAGTAGCCTCCCATAGATCACAGTCTTCAAGCATGTCTTCCATCTTGAGTTTCCACAACTCAAAATTAGTGCCATTAAATTTCTCCACCTCCATTCTAGTGTATGAGGAACTTGCCATCTCAATCTACAAATAAGATTCAGAATTATTTGCACAAAAAAACTCCCACTCAACTTGAGATTAGCTCAAAAACCCTACCCAACAACTAGGATCAAAAGTTGATTAGGCTCTGATACCAGTTGTAAGAAAACTCAAGTGCGAAAACAGCTTCCTATACTAATCTCTAAAGGAAAGTATTGTGCAAATTCTTTTAAATCCTTACAATTTTAGATTCATTAACTACTTTAACATTGATATTGCAGCCATATACCATGCATATAGAAAATAGAGAATGACACAATGATTTACCCTAGGGAAAACCTTTCGGTAAAAAACCCCTCCACTCCAAAACCTACACAATGTATTATCTTCAACACAATGGTTACAACACACTTGCAATGCAAGTTCTTTCAGGAGACAATTGACACTCAAAGACAAATCTAGTAGCACCAGATCATACCAACAATACACTTATTTCCTATCCCAGTCTGCAACCCTAAATTTTTTTTATATCATGCGCTTTCCTTTTTAGGGCAACTTCCAAAGATAACCGTATTAGGGTTTTACCACTCTCTGAGAAAATAGGAACACGATTTTAGAAGAGTGTACAATACTCAACTTTATCAGTTTCCACATGTCTTGCATGTCTTCACCCATCATTGAATCTTCTAGAAATAGCTCTTACGTGTCATAGGAATCTGTCATAATTGTTTCATCCATGATCTCCTTACACACAATTCAAGATGCTGACACATCAAGTGGAGTGACACATCAACATGCCAACTAGACATGTACACTCACACTTAATTACATTATTTGCAAGAAATACATTTTACAAAACAAATAATAAGAATAGAAATTATCCAAGGTTGAGACACCTTATTCCTAACAGTAATGCCTATTCACTTGCTCAACTTTCTTGTCCACTCCAAAGTGGCCTCCCAAGCTTCCTTGGTGTTTCTCCTTGACTATGTTCTCCCTCATTGAGCATTGAGGTATACACATTAGGTGTCCCTTGACCAATAGTCCCTCCTATAACATGTAATCAGTAAACTCCACTTTGAATCCCTGTTGGAACTTCTCACATGCTTCATAAGCTTCCTTGAAATCTCTGTCTTCTTTGTAGAGATCTTTAATATCACTCATCCCTACACTCTGAAATTGTATCTCCTAAATAGTCAACACCCTTCTACTCAGAGCATCTACAACCTTGTTGCTAACACCTTTCTTGTTTTTGATGAAAAATGTATAGGCTTGCAAAGATTCTACCCATTTAAGGTGCCTTTGGTTCAATTTCTCTTTCCCATTCAAGAAAATAAGGGCATGGTTATCTATGTAAACCACAAATTCCCTTGGTAGGAGATAATGCCTCCACTTTTTGAGTTCTTTCACCATGGCATACAACTCCAAATCATAGGTGGAGTAATTTTTTTTGGCCACAATCAACTTCTCTAAGAAGAATACCACATGATGTCCCTCTTGACCTAACACTACCCCAATGGCTAGCTTACTAGCATCACACTCCACCAAAAATAACTAATTGAAGTTAGGGAGCCTAATATTAGGTATTTATACTATCCTTTTCTTCAACATTTCAAATCCTTTGATCTGCTATTGTTGTCCATTTGAATTGACATTTGACTCCTCCCTTTATAGTGTTTAGGATAGGTGCACATACATGGCTAAAGTTTCTCACAAACTTCCTATAGTAGGAGGCTAATCCATGAAAAATTCTAACATCTCCTATGGATCTAGGTGTTGGCCATTCCAAAATTGACTTGACCTTTTAAAGATCCATCTTCATACATCCATTAGCAACAACAAAACCAAGATATACTAATTCAGTTTTCAAGAACTCACATTTTCCTGATTGATCATCAATTTCTCTTGGTGTAGCCTCCTCAATACCATTTAAAAATGCTTCATGTGCTCCTCCTTGGACCTGATAAAGATCAAAATGTCATCAAGATAAACAATTACAAACTTACCTATAAATTCTGCTAGCACTTCATTCATGAGCCTCATGAATGTGCTAGGTGCATTTGTTAGGCCAAAGGGAATTACAAGCCACTCATACATCCCTTCATTTGTATTGAAGGCTATCTTCCACTCATCACCAGGCCTAACCCTAATTTGATGATATCCTGACTTCAAATCTACCTTGGAGAAGTAATAAGAACCCCCTAAATTATCCAAAAAAAATTCAATCTGGGGCATGAGAAATATATATCTGATGGTAATCTTGTTGATAGCCCTGGAGTTAGTACACATCCTCCATTTTTCATCCTTCTTAGGTGCAAGGACAATTGGCACAACACAAGGACTCAAACTCTTCCTTATTAGCCCCTTCTCCAACAACTCTTGAGTCTGTTTTGCATTCTCAACATTATGACTTGGTGTCATTTTATATGGTGCCTTATTAGGTAGATTAGCTCCAGGTATGAGTTCTATCTGATGGCTCACATCTCTCATGGGTGGAAATGCACTAGGCAATACATTATCCACTATCTCATGGTACTTTTCCAACAGTTCTTGTACTTCTTGTGGCATACTGACTTCCTCCTTAGTCTCCTCCTTTGGTTTCACTATCACTGTACAACAAAACCCATCTTTCCTTCTTTATAACCTTTAGGAACTCCTTTCCACTCAAAAGCATCACACTAGCTCCCACATGCTTCTCTTCATTAGGTTCTTGTAAGGGATCCATTTGAAACTTCTTCCCTTGTTTGGTAATCACATAATTATTCTTTTCACCATCATGAATGGCCTTCACATCATATTGTCATGGACATCCTAGAAGGAGATGACATGCATCCATAGGCAATATGTCACATAAAAATTTGTCCATCTTATTATCTATTCCAGAAAAGAATGGCAGACTAACTAATTTTTCCATCAGTTAATGAAAGAGCCCAATGCAATAAAAATGCATGTTGAGTTCTTGGAACAGTTCAAATCATTTTGGTAATAAGAAATTTGATCTGTTATACCGAGAAGGTCTACGGTTTGAGCCCGTATAGCCCTATACATAGAGAAAACTCTTATATGATTTCTCGCCCATATTGTCCCTATGATCCGATGCTAGTTTTCAATTCAAAAAGCATCCAATTTTTTCTGTTTAAATGTGGAACCGACGACTTACACAGAAGATCATAAAGAAAAAGTAAAGAGGAAATACGAATGAAAAAAAAAGACTATTTATTCTAAGTAATAATGAGAAAAAATAGTCTTTCGACTGCGACCCAGAGCAGAGTCTTATTCCCGAATATCTCTGTTATAGAGAAAAAAAGACCGGACATTGTGTCGGAATATGGGCACATACATAATCCTTTTATTTTGTTTATGAAATATTTCATATGTTACATGGTTGGATCGGTACCTATCGATTATAATCGAACTCAGTTGTCTTTTTTATTTGCTAGCACATCTCACATCTTTAGAAACAACGACCCTGAAAGCTCCCTTATTTTCAATAGAGAAAATTCCCTTACATCAAACCATATTAACACGTTACAACACAAACCAACGTGAAGTCTACCGAACTGCACGAGTTCGAACCATTTCCTGTATTAGGATTATTAAATACAGAATATGAATTTTATTCTGTAAATCACAGATGAAACATTTTTTTAATATACAAAAATGATAATAAATCATTCGGGAGGGGAAAGAAGTGATTAATAAATTGACAATACAAAAAATAGAAAATTTTGTTTTGTTTAAACAAACATGAATCATCTATTTATGTTTCTATTTTCTGAATATGATACTTTTTGGATATATTTATCCATATCCAGTCTTATTTTGATTCTGGCATTCTCAATTTCAAGAAGTTTGGCTCCAATAAGTAAAGGGCCAGAGAAAGCCACTAGTTATGAATCAGGTATAGAACCAATGGGAGATACCTGGATCCAATTTAGAATTCGCTATTATATGTTTGCTTTAGTTTTCATTTTTTTTGATGTGGAAACAATTTTTCTCTATCCGTGGGCCATGAGTTTTGATATTTTGGGTCTATTTACATTTATAGAAGCTTTTATTTTCATGATTATTTTAATTGTTGGTTTAGTTTATGCATGGAGAAAAGGAGCATTGGAATGGTCTTAACCCCCAAATTTTGGAATGATAAAAGGCAAGGAGAAAATGATCTAAATCTAAAGCCGGTGATAAATCCTATAGAATCATCTTTACTTGATCAAACAACTCCAAATTCAGTGATTTCCACTACTCTAAACGATCTGTCCAATTGGGCGAGACTTTCTAACTCCACATTAGTTTGTTCATCAAAAACTATCTGTTGTCCTTTGTTTATCCATGACACTTTGTAGGGGGTAGTGTGGGGTATTCTTCTAAGTTTTAGCTTTTCCACCATCTCTATTGATACTATGTTCTCTATGGAACCAGAGTCCACTATTACCTTGCAGATATTCCCATGTGACGTACAAGTAGTTTTAAACAAGTTATTTCTTTGAAGTGGTTCTGTAGTACTAGGAACATTCAACAAAGTCCTTCTCAACATAAGGTTTTCTCATCCAATACTGGCCCTGCCTTGGAGATGGGAGAAGTGACACTTTGTGTATCATCTTCTTGTACTAACAAATTCCTTCTTTCTCCCATGGATGATGTGGAAGTTTTGTCAGGACATCTTCCCATTGTATGGCCTACTTGATTACAATTCTAACATCTTCTAGTGAAGATAGAATTGGTTCTTCCTTGTGACTAGAATCTACCCCATGGAGGCCCTCTTCCTCTGTATCCTCTTCTCTGAAATGAACCTCTATACTGATTACCCCCATTTTTTTTTGTGGACTGTGTTTCTTCTAGCTTATTTGGAATTTTTCCTCTTCCAAAGTTACCCCTACCTCTGAATCCTCTATTATTACCCCTACCTCTTTGTTGGAAATCATTCCTCCTTCTATCCTTCTCCTTTTCTCTCAAGGCTAACTAAAAACATTTGTGCATACTATTAGGAGCCATCATACTGATTTCATCTTGGATTCCCTATCTCAACCCATTGAGGTACCTTTCTACCTTTTCTACTTCTTCTTCTTGTCTTCTTTCCCTTAGGCTCAATTTGTAGAACTCCTAAGTGTAGGCACTTACTGAAAACTCTTTTTGTCTCAAGTTCTGCAACTTCTGATACATTTGAATCTCATAATCAGTGGGAAAGAATTATGCCCTCAACTTGATCTTCATTCTATCCCAAGAAACTATCATCTTCTTACCAAAGTTTACTCTATCATCCTGCATCATATTCCACCACACCAATGCAAATCCCTTGAGTCTATCCTTTTCATAAATGACTCTCTTCTCCTCTGACACTTCTTTATAGTCAAATTGATTGTCTATGGCCCCTAGCCAATCCAGTAACTCTTCACCATTCAAACTTTTACAATAGTAAGGAATGTGTTCCATTCTATCTTTGTTTATGGACTTAAAGGCATCCAAGAAAACCTTATGATCTTTATCCATCTCCACTTCTTTTCCTTTTCCAGTTGTCTCTCCTTTCTGGCTTTCATTCTCTTCATCACTTTCATCTCACCATTTTGTGGCTCTCCTCTTACCCTTTGTCTCTATCAGATTGGCCTTTGTCAAAAGATTTTGGACCAAGTACACTATGGAATCTTTTCTCATTTCCTTGGGTGGCATGATTTAAACCTCATGGCTCTCCTCCCCTTCAGACATACACCAAACTTAAAGAAATTCTGGCTCTGATAGCACTCTAATGCAGATGGTTTAGAGTTCTAGTGTTTTCCTCTCCCCAAGTTGTTAATCACTTCCAAAAAAATACAATAGTCTTAAAATCTATGTGTTCTTCACCAATATGAATTTCATATACCCTCCTAATAAAATTTCCTCCTAGGTATAGTTGAGTTGATGAAGCAAAAAAAATCACACAATTTCAACTAGTCCAACTAGTTCATCAATCTTCTTGATTCTTCACTAGATCTTCCTCTAGAACCAAAAACCCTTGCTTAGGATCTTCCCCATAATCTTCATAGACTCTTGTCTATGTTCTTGACACATTAAAAGTCCATTGGAAACATTCCCAACACTTCTGGATACCCTAACAATCTATTTGTTATCACTATGCACTAGTAGGCCTAATTCAATTAGGTCTATTTTAATTATTTTGGGCCAAATGCTCCAAATTATTCCAAAAAACCCCACAAAAGACTTTAGGAATTTAAAAAATATCCACTAGCCCTTTAGTAGTCCAAATCTATAGTTTCTCAAGGCACCCACAATCCTAATTACTTCCAGGCCCTAGTTTTCAGCCTAACTTTTAGGCCTTTGGACCAGTCAATGCAAATTCTCTTCAAACTTCACTCCACCTTTTGAAAATGGTGTAGGGAACCTCCCCATTTTATGTTTTGATTTTTTTTATGGTTTTATTAGTAGTTTGTGTGTGTGTTAGAATAAGTTCCAAAAGGTTGGAAGCAATGTTAGGTTAACTTCATGTTTGAAAGGGCCTTAGTGCTCATCAGGTGTTTTGGATCATTTTAGATTCAAATTGTGAAAAGTTTCCATTTTAGTGAAGCATGGGTTAGATGTATGTTTTAGGACCCTAAATATCCTATTTAAGGTCTTTGAATTCAACATCAATCATCGAGTTGACAAGAAAAGTCAAAATGCAAAAAGTTGCTAGGAACTTTGAAAGTTGCTCGAGCAACTTTTGTAAGAAATGATAAAATGTGGTTAGAACTAATTGTAACTACCCATGCTTGGTATATGAGCATGGGATTGATGTTTTGGAGAGGTTAATGATATTTTGGATTGACGACACTTAATTCTGACACCCTTGTATGGATGATTGTATCCATTTTTGTGTAATCTGCACTGTATCTTTGCTTCTGTACAACTGTGTATGAATTGGCATAGGTGATCGAGATCCATGTTAGTGTAGTGATTTCTTTCAGCTTCCATATGAAATAGGTGGTTTTTTTTAAATTTTAGGAGGTGTTAAGTTTCAATTTTTTAAAGGTCACTGGTCTGACAGAGACAAAAATAGTGCTACCTAGTTAGAAATGGCTCTAACCTAAAATTCCTCTAGTGGAATTGTCTGAAACCATGGGGAAAGTAGAGTTAGGGTCTATAAATAGGTTTTATGTTTTCTTTTTGGTTGTTTCAATGGATTTCATAGGCGAGAAGTGAAGTCCTATGGATGACTGGTGAAACCAGGTGAGAAAGGATAGGGAGAAGGAAGGATTTGAACAAGAATCCATGACCTTTTGGGGAAGACTTAGTGGCATTTCCAGATGCACCAGATAGTCTCCTAAAAGGATTTGAAGGTGGAAGGAGGTGAATCCAAGATTGGAGAAAAGTTTGTCAATTATTCATGTTGACTGGTCCAGAGGCCTAATTAATAGGCTATAATCTAGGGCCTGCAAGAAAGTTGGGTTTTGGGTGCTTCCAAAGGTCAGGGTTTTGGATTCTGAAAGGGTTGGGTGATTTATTGAGTATTTTCAAGTTTTTTTGTGGTGTCACTTGGAGATTTTGTGAGGATTTGGCCAAATTTGGTGGAAATAGGCCTACTAGGAATTAGGCAATTAGGCCTCCTAGTGAAATAGTGACCAATTGGATTGGTAAAGTGTCTTGATGTATTGGGATGATTTCATAATTACCTAGAATGGGTAAATAAGGGTATTGAGAGTCTTGGTGAATGTGTGGGAAGATCCTAGGAAAAGGATTTGCATTCTAGGTGGAGTTCTAGTGGGAAAAACTAGGCTTTTGGTTAACTAGTTGGACTAGTTAGGCCTATAAATCTTGGAGTCTTCAAAGTACCAACTATACCTTGGAGGAGAAGTTGGTAGAGAGGATCTTGGAGGTACTAAAATAAGGAAGTTCCAACAAAGAAAAACCATTGGATGGTTGAGTTATTAATTTAAGCAACTTGGAGTGGAGAAAAGACTAGAGTATCAAACCCTCTACATTAGAGTGGTATCAGAGCTAGAATAGCTTGAAGATTGTGTATGTCTGAAGGGGAGGAGAGTCAAGAGGTTGAAAGCATGCCTCCTAAGGCAATGAGTAGGGATTCCATAGTGGAATTGGTTCAGGGCCTCTTGGAGAAGGCTAGTGTGTCCGAGACAAAGGGCAAAAAGAAGATCACAGAATGGGGAGATGAAAGTGAAGGAGATGAAAGTCAGATAGAAGAGTCATCAAACAAAGAAAAAAATGTATTCTTAGATGCCTTCAAGTATTTAAACAAGTATATCATGGAACACATACCATATTACTGTGGCCGCCTGAATGGAGAAGAGTTGTTGGATTGGCTTGAATCCATTGACAACCAATTTGATTACAAATAAGTCTCAGAGGAGAAGAGAGTCAGTTATGCTAAGGATAGACTCAAAGGATCTGCATTGGTGTGGTGGAACATTATGTAGGATGAGAGGTTAAGCAGTGGAAAGAAAAAGATTGTTTCTTGGGAGAGGATGAAAATCAGATTGAGGGCACAATTCTTGCCTACTGATTATGAAATCCAAATATATCAAAAGCTTCATAATCTAAGACAAAAACAAATGTCAGTGAGTACTTACATAGAGGAGTTCCCTAAACTGAGCCTGAGGGCTAGGAGAAATTAAGATGAAATGTAGAAGGTATCCAGGTACCTTAATGGGCTAAGGCAAGGGATACAAGATGAGATCAACATGATGGCTCCTGACAGTACGCACAAATGTTTCTAATTGGCCTTAGGAGCAGAGGACAAGGCTAGAAGAAGGAATGACAAAGCTCTTATAGACAAGAAGACAATCAGTCTATGGAGAGTAGTGGAGAAAACCAGTATAGAGGATCTTTCCAAAGGGGAGGATACAGAGGTAGAGGACCACCAAGAGCTACGTTCCAACCCCAAGGGAGATCTAATTCAGTTTTCACTGGCAGATGCTATAACTACAACCAAGTGGGTCACACAATGGGTAGGTGTCCTGAAAATTCTTCCTTGTATTCAATGGGGGATAGAAGGAATCAATTGGCACAAGAGGATGACACTCAAAGTGTTACTTCTCCCATCTCGAAGGTAGGGCCAGTATTGGATGGAGAGAACTTGATGTTAAGGAGAACCTTGTTGAAAGTTCCTAGCACTATAGAACCACCATAGAGGAAGAACTTGTATAAAAATATTTGTAGGTCTCATGGGAATTTTTACAAAGTGATAGTGGACTCTGGATCCACTGAGAATATAGTATCAATAGAGATGATGGAGAAATTGAAGTTGAGAAGGATACCTCATACCACACCCTATAAGGTTTCTTGGTTGAATAAGGGTCAACAAATAGTGGTAGATGAAAAAACCTTGGTAGATTTTGAGATTGGAGAGTATAAGGACAAGGTCCTATGTGACATACTTCCTATGGATGCATACCATCTACTCCTAGTATGTCTATGGAAGTACGATGTCAAAGAAATACATGATGGAGAGAAGAACAACTATGTCATCACCAAGCTAGGAAAGAAGTTCCAAATGGATCCATTGCAAGAACCCAATGAAGAGAAGCATGTGGGGACAAGTGTGATGTTATTCAGTGGAAAAGAGTTTCTAAAGGCCATGAAGAAGGAGAAAGGATTTTGTTGTGCAGTAGTGGTAAAACCAAAGAAGGAAACTAAGGAGAAAATCAGTTTGCCACCAAAGATACAAACATTGCTGGAGAAGTACCATGAAATAGTAGATAATGGTTTTCCAAGTGCATTACCACCTATGAGGGAAGTGAGTCATCATATTGACCTCATTCTTGGAGAAAATTTTCCTAACAAAGCAGCATATAAGATGACACCAATTCAGAATGCAGAGATAGCAAAATAGATTCAAGATTTGTTGGATAAGGGGTTAATAAGAAAGAGTTTGAGCCCATGTGTTGTTCCAACACTAATTTCACCTAAGAAGGATGGAAAATGGAGGATGTGTATATAATATAGGTCTATAAACAAGATCACAATTAGATATAGGTTCGCAATGCCCCGGATAGAAGATTTGTTGGACAATTTGGGAGGTTCTTGTTACTTTTCTAAGGTGGACTTGAAGTTAGGGTACCATCAGATAAGAGTGAGACCTGGTGATGAGTGGAAGATAGATTTTAAGACCAATGAGGGTCTGTATGGGTGGCTAGTAATGCCCTTTTTCCTAAGTAATGCACCTATCACATTCATGAGGCTCACAAATGAAGTGCTAACAGAGTTCATTAGTAAGTTTGTAATAGTTTACCTTGATGATATTTTGATCTTTAGCAGGTGCAAGGAAGAGCACATGAAGAATTAGGAGATGGTCTTAGGGAAGCTACATCAAGAGAAGTTGATGATAAATCAAGAAAAGTGTGATTTTCTCAAAACTGAACTAGTTAACCTTGGTTTTGTGGTTGCTAATGGATGTATGAAAATGGACCCTGATAAAGTTAAGTCCATTTTGGAATGGCCTACACCTAGGTACATAGGGGATGTTAGGATTTTCCATGGGTTGGCCTCCTACTATAGGAATTTTGTGAGAAATTTTAGTCATGTGTGTGCCCCTATACTTAACACCATAAAAGGTGGGATTAAATGCAAGTTTGAATGGACAATGGCAGAAAACCAAGGATTTGAAATGTTAAAGAAAAGGATTGTAGAGATACCTACTCTTAGGTTCCCTAAATTCAATCAAATCTTTGTAGTAGAGTGTTGTAATGACCCGCCAGGGAACCCAAGAGAAATTAACCTAGAACATGTCACTATGTGAGTTGAATAATTTTTTTTTTTTTAGGTTAACATAAAGAAACATACATTCATTTGGAAGCAATTACCATTTATACACATGTCTTACACTCACATAGATTACATGACTCAAGGGTCCCATGACGTTGAATTACTTAAAGCAAAACACAACTAACAATATAACAAAAGATTCCATCTGATTAAACATACCAAATATAACTTACATAACCATAGTTATAAACCTCATGGATAACCATGAAACCACCATAACACACATCCACTGTACATGTTGCAGGGTATGTGGTAATCACTCTAAACTACTTAATATTACAATATATAGATTAGGTATCACATGCGATACTCTAATACAAGATTTACAATAATAAAAATTATATAATAAATGGTGAAGGAACATAAAGAGCTCATCTGCAAGAACCATTAAGCACCTGGTACAAGGATGTCAAATCTCAATGGATAAAGAATCACTACCACCCATCCATGTGGAACCACAAAGGTCCACCCCACCGTGCTGAGGAGATAACAACAGATCCCAATCGGATATCCAAAACCAAGGAGGAATAACCACTAAGCAAGGGATCTTGATAGCTCTCTAATCCGCTGGACTAATCATCATAAAAGATAAGACTCACTAATCCAGAGGCAACTGACAACGTAGGAAAACTAGCATGTGTAGAGGAAGGTGTCATCATGTACGTCTAACCCTTAAGTTTAGCCCTGATAATCACAATGGATTTTGGCACCTAAGTGACCATACACGGAGCCAATGACCTCTTAAACTGACAAGGCCACTAGCTATGTCAGGTACCTCGCAGGGAAACTAACATCTTCTCAACACCAGCTTAGCCTATACTAGCACTCAAGCATGGGTGAGGACACATCTTATTAATCCATTTTGAATATCCCTAAATATGTCTTTAGTTGTCACTTATTAAGAAACTCCACAATAAGAAATCCAATAGTCTCTTACGGACATGGAACTTATTGCAAGCCACCCCCTACTACACATCTAGGTAACCTACCCTAGGCTCAGAGATCGTAACAGATCTAGCATAGGTCACAACCTTAGTGTACCCCAAATTAGTATCCCATACAACAGGAATAGTCACATAGGTACACTAGCAAATAACATAATTGAAAGGGTCATCATGGATAGTTTAGGGTAATATCTGACAACACACACACCATGAATTAACAAAAAAGATAAACACTCCCCCCTAGCCTCTGTATAGATCCTAGGTCATCTAATTCCCCCAACAGTAATACATTCAAGCACAAGAGAACCATACATATGCATAGAAAACAAAATGTCTTAAAAGACTGAAAAACCAACTATAAGCATATAAACATTCATAGCTAATCCAAGCATAAACTTCATTTAACTAATATCTTAAACTGAAATAATCTAGAATCAATTGCATTAAAATTATTTAAAACTACCTCTCGTAATTCAAATAATTTAATCAAGATAATCCATTAAATTAGATTCATCTAACTCCTGGGTCTTAAGTTACCTCACAATTAAGAACCATCATGATTAACTTAATTTTGTTAACTATATTTTAACCCATGGATTTTAATAAAATGTATTAATGAGTTAATTACCCTATAAATCAATATATCAATCTAATTTAAAATTAATAATGCCTATTAATTTAAATTAATGATTAATACAATAAAACATAATTATCAACTAATACATTAAATTTAAAACTACTAATTAAAATACCAATTACCCATTTAACCTTTAATAAAAACTAACTCAAAAATTAAATAAATTAAAGAAACTAATTTAAAATTAAACTAAACTAAATATTAAGCAAAATTTAAATTTAAATAAAAATTAACATTTAAAAGTTATATTTAATAAACACCTTTTTTTTAAAAAAATAAAAAAATGAAACACTATAACATAGGGGAGGGGACGTGCACCCTACGTACCCCTCTTGCCCATCCCATCGCAGTAGAAACCGCTGGCAGACCAGCCTGCCTTACGACAGTGCTGGCTGCCGCAGGCCCGGCGCCCAGTGAGGAGGGTGGGTGGAGCCCACACTCCCCACCTCTCCCACTTTATTAAAGTTTTTTTTTTTTAAAAACTTTTTAAATAAAAATACGTTAAAACATAAACTTTACCACTTTTATTTTTGCAAATATATATTTTTTTTAAAAAACTTTTCCCTTAACAAAAGACATTTTCTAAATAGATAATTTAATTAATTTTTTTTTAGAAATTTCTGAAAACGGAAATTATAAAGGTGAGTAGGCTTTTTTTTACTTTTTCCCTTTCTGGTAACTTTTATTCACTAGTCTGTATAATTACAGAGAGTGGTTTTTTTCTAAATGATTTAATTTTTCCAATGCAAATACATAAGGATAAATATTTATTTTTCTTCTATAGTTAGGACTATAGACCAGAGTTTAATTTTTTGATTTCTAGGAGATTAATGAGAGATCTATTCACGAAATTTTGACAACATAAGGGTACTATGCTATGAAATATTTTAACATGAAAATTATATATCTAAGCTTTCATAAATACCCGAAAACATCGAAACCATAATAAATCATAAATTTAATTTATTCTATAGTATAAACTATACAAAGGTTAATTTTTCATTTTCTAACGAATCTAGAGGGAATTTCTTCCCAAAATTTTGACAGCATAACCCTACGATGCTAACAATATAGAAAATGAAAGAAATTCAGATCTAGGGTTTCTATAAACACCCAAAAACATTAAAAAACTATAAACCATTTAAAAGCCAAAAATGATGAACATGCATTAAAAAACATAGAAAACCTCAGATCTACAAAATTGAAAACCATACATGGAAAATGAAACCTACCTTGATTCCAATGCAAAAAATGGAAGAATGTAGCTTGGAGGATGAAAGTAGATTTGAAAACCCTCAAGCCCAATTCAACCACAGATCTGGCAACAATGAAGATCCGAGCACACACACACAAGCAATAGAAAATCCTAAAAACTTCAAAGCAACAAGGACCCACAATAATCCACAATCCTTCAAAAACCCCAAAATCACCAAGAGCTCTCCAAATCTCAAAAACCTGTTATGAGAGAATGAATGACCAATTCCCTCTAAAGAGATTCAAATTCCCCCTAAACATGTAAAGGTTGATGACAACCCCCAAGTCAATCCCTAATTTAACTCAACTTGAAAATTGAAAGTAAATCCAAATTAATTAAATAAAATATGCTTTATTGCCACAACTCAACTTTGACTCCTAATTACAAGTTGAGATATTTAAATTTGAAAATACTTTTTCAACACATTCATGCACATGTAATTAATACAATATTTAATTAAATAGATTAAATATTTATGTCACAATAATGCATGCAACCAAATATTTAATTATTTAATTAATCATATAAGCACATTTACTATAGTTTTCAATTAAATATTTAATTAAATCAAAATATTCAAATATTTCAATTTAATTAATTATTTAAAATAAACTTAGGATATAATTAAATCATTAATTCAATTATAATCCATTAAATCACAGAATATGGAAAATCACTCAATAATCCGAAAATCACCTGAAAGCATAATCAAGCAAAACACACACAAACACAAGAGAGAGGGTATTCAAATTTTGTCAACCTAGACAAATCCAGATAAGGTAGTCATACTGAGACTCATCCAACATTAGGATGATTAGGCTTAGGTTAAGGTTTTGCATCTGTATGTTATCTCCCCTCTTTACCATTGAGATGAATATTTATGGGCATGCTCACTCTTGCCAATTCAGGAAAGATGATCCCCTGTACCTGCAATCCTGTCATCAAAGAACACACATGTACATACATAATATAATATCACAAACAATGTTAGGGATCATTCGAACATGTGGATCTTGCCAAAGAAAGTAACTATGTCTCTGTCCTCTACCACAACAATACATCAACAAGTACATTCACATGATAACCATACACATGCAAGTATGATGTAAGTACATCATTATCAAAACATAAATCATCGCATCATGATAATATCCATAACATCATAATCAATAGTCACCATCAACTAAAAGAATAGTAGCTCTCATGAAAGTAGCCTAAAAGAATTCTACCAACCAACTAAAACCAATGCCTAAAAGAGTATGACATCACAAACTAAAAAGCAAAACATGAGTGGGTATTACAAGTGTGATGCTAGCAAGTTAGCTATTGGAACAGTGCTAAACCAAGAGGGACACCTTGTGGATTTCTTCTCTGAGAAGTTGAATGAGGAAAAAAAAAATACTCCACCTATGATTTGGAGTTATATGCTATGGTACAAGCCTTAAAGAAGTGGAGACACTACCTATTACGTAGGGAGTTTGTGGTCTATACTGATAACCATGCCCTAAGTTTCCTAAATGGACAAGAAAAACTAAATCATAGGCATATGAAGTGGGTAGAATCATTGTAGGCTTATACATTTGTTATTAAGCATAAGAAGGGGGTTAGAAACAAGGTTGCACATGCTATTAGTAGGAGAGTACTCACAATCCAAGAGATACGACTACAAAGTGTAGGAATGGATGATTTGAAGGACCTCTACAAGGAGGATAAAGATTTCAAGGAAGCTTATGAAGCATGTGTGAAGTTTTAGCAGGGGTTCAAGGTGGATTTCAGTGAGTTTGTATTGTAGGAAGGCCTATTGTTTAAAGGTCACCTTATATGTATACCTCAGTGTTCAATGAGGGAGAACATTGTGAAGGAGAAACACCAAGGGAGTTTGGGAGGCCACTTTGGAGTAGATAAAACATTGGAGTAGGTACATAGGCATTACTACTGGCCTAAGATACAATCATATGTTAGGAGATTTGTAGAACAATGTCAGATCTCTTAGAGGAAAAAGGGACAAAGCACCAACAGTGGGTTGTATCAACCTTTATCTATACCCCAAAGGCCTTGGGAGTGCCTTAGTATGGATTTTGTTTTGGGGTTACCAAAGACACCTAGGGGTCATTATAGTGTGTTTGTGGTGGAACACCATTTCAAGAATATGGCACACTTCATTCCATGCAAGAAAACAAATGATGCTTCTCAAATTGCAGGTCTATTCTTTAGGGATATTGTGAGGATTCATGGATTGCCCCTGAATATTGTAAGTGACAGGGATAGTAATTTTGTAGGTCACTTTCGGAGGACCTTATGGAAGATGCTTGGACCAAACTTGTCTTTCTCTTTAGCCTATCATCCACAATCATATGGTCAAACAGAAGTAGTGAATAGGTCACTTGGAAATTTGCTGAGGTGTCTGACCAAACAACATGGACAATCATAGGATCACATCATAGGATAGGTAAAACTTGCATATAATGACTCCATTGATAGGAGTACAGGGAAGAGCCTCTTTGAGATAGTATATGGGGTCAATCCTAGGGGAATATTGGAGTTGAGGGATCTTAGTTTGAAGTACAAGAGGAGTGCATAAGGAGAGTCATTTGCAGAATAGATGAAGGAGTTGCATGAACAAGTCAATAAGACTTTACACAAACAAGTGGAGAAGTACAAATCCAAAGCTAATCAGATCAGAAGAGACTTGCAGTTCAAGGTTGGGGATCTAGTATTAGCCTATCTCAGGAAGGAAATGCTACCCAAGGGTTAGCCTAGTAAACTACTGATGAAATAGATAGGGCCTTTGAAGATTTTGCACAAATATGGAAAGAATGCCTATTAGGTGGAATTACCTCCTGATTTGGGGATCTCTCCCATTTTTAATGTTTGTGACCTATATCCCTACAAGGGGCCAAAATTAGACATAGGTGAATCCACTCTTGCAGATTTAGAGGATGATGACTGGGTGAAAGATTTGCCTACCCCAAAGCCATTATAATTGGTAAGTGTCTTGGACTCTAAAGTGATAAAGAAGACAAGGAAGGGTAACTACAAGGAGTACCTTATCAAGTGGTAGGGACTACCTGAAGCTAAGGCCAATTGGATGACAAAACTGGATATTCTAAAATATGGGGTCACCATTAAAGACCTCCTAACTAAGGGGGCTTGAGTTATTTTGTCCAGTAGAGTATGGTGCAAGGCACCTCCCCATTTGGTGTTTTGATGTTTTTTAGGGTTGGATTAGGATTTTTTGTGTGTGTTAGAATAATTTACAAAAGGTTAGAAGCAATGTTAGGTTAACTTCATGTTTGTAAGGGCCTTAGTGCTCATCAGGTGTTTTAAATCATTTTGGCTTCAAATTGTGAAAAGTTGCCATTTTAGTGCAACATAGGTCAGAGGTATGTTTTAGGACCCTACATATCCTATTTAGGGTCTTGCAAGTGAACATCAATCATCGATTTGACAAGGAAAGTCAAAATGCATTAAAATGCAAAAAGTTTCTCGAGCAACTTTTGCAAGAAATGACAAAATGTGGTTAGAACTGATTGTAACTACCCATGCTCGATATATGAGCATTGTGCTAGAATAGTCCAAAGGATAACTGAGAGGGGGGGTGAATCAGTTATCAGTTAATTTAATTCTTTTCTCTTATTAAGTCCATAATACAATAAAGTAAATACACATTCAGATAACACGATAGACAACACCATAATTTGGTTACGGAGAAACCAAATGGTAAAAACCCCAGAGGGAATTAGCACCCACAATGAACTATACTTGTTTATAATAATCCCTGTTAGAAGATCTTGCAACCATGTTAGGAGTTGTTCTTTACAATGCAATAAGTATAGTGACCTGGTTAAGGGTCTGACCCTGTTAGGAGTCTTTTAAAAATAACCCTATTAAGGGTGAGGAATCACTGTCCAAAAACTCACTGCTTCAATGGTGAAGGCTATAGCCTTCTATAGAATATATATGAACTATATCTGATGATGAACTATAGAGTAGACCTGTTGTCTTGATTAGTTCCAATGTATTGTAATCTTCCACTGCTTCTTCACATAGATCCTTGATGAATGAAACACAACTGATATTCTGCTCTGTACTTTTTTTGTCTCTTTTATTATCATTGACACTTAGCATTCACAAATGAACTAATATAAGTATCTTCCTCAAAGTATGAGATCATGGGACCTGTTAGGAAACTCTTCATAACATCCTTGTTGGCTAAACTAACCACGCAAACATAATTACAACTGCACAATATAAACTGAATAGGCGCGATGCTTCACAAAGTCAGCTTGACCAAATTAAATCTAACATTGCAATCTTGTTGAGATACATTTTGTGCCTTTATATAACTATCATCAACTCATAATTAAACTTGAATATAAACACGCATATCCTGAAGATAAGTGCAACTCAAGAACCAATGCTAATACTTTGGCTCTGTATATATAAAGTCCAGAAACTATAACTGCCACTAACTGAATTATACAACACAACTGCAACTTCATATCTGAGTCTGCGTGTATGAACAAAGCATACAAAGCTTGTCTAAAACATGAATATAACCATGCAAGGCTTAATAGCATCATTCTAATAAGTACATACAAAACATTGTTGTATATTATATGTTATCATCAATGAAAAACATACAATCAACTAGCTGTCAGAAGTAAATCTCCAACAATCTCCCCCTTTGAAATTGATGGCAACATATGATATTAAAAACATCTTCAACACATGGTGTCCTCTTTCTTTTTACAATCTTCTCAATATCCTCATTAAAGATTCCTCTACACTGCTGCAGCTCCTCTGTCTGTGTTTTTAAGTTACATGATTATATACTCCCGAAAAGTATATGCTCCCGCTTACTACATACTCCCCCTTTGACATCAATGGAAAAGGGTGCCATAAATAATTAGGCACAGGTACTACACCAGAAATAGAGTAGTCAAGAATTCATAAATCACCATGGATTGATGTACTTTTTGCTTTATCTAATCAGACTCAGGGTAAGGAGTTACTCCCAACTTCTCCTTGAGATACTCAAAAGTATCTTTTGATAAAGGCTTTGTGAAAATATCTGCCAACTGTTCTTTAGTGCTCACATAGTCTAATTTTCCTTCTTTGTCTACAAATTTTTCTCTAAGAAAATGGTATTTGATCTGTTGGCACCTAAATATTCAGGCCAGAATATATGAAACGTCAGGGAAGTGTGATATTTTATTTTCATTTTTATATATGTATTAGGTTGTAAATATTTCATCTTATGCATTTTTGCTGTTTGATATTGATAATTTTGAAAAAATAAAAACTATATGTATAAAATGAGGCCAAGAAGGTGGCGAGAGGGAGTTGAACACTCAACCTCTCGTGCCAACCTTTTTGCCTACATACCTAACCCCTCACCCCTAACCAACTAATCTACATTATTCTTCGAGAGGAATAGGGGAAAAGTATTTACTTACTTTAATTGTATGTGCAGGTGAGAGATCAAAATCG